>CAUZXP010000510.1:0-10000 GCA_963584105.1 Alviniconcha strummeri | reverse complement strand
AAGAAGAAAAAAAGAGTCTTTGATAGTCCCGGATTCTCAGCAGAGAGGATATGAATTTCTCTGAGTCCGCGGGGCTCCAGCGCTGGAGCAGACATTTCCCTATTTCCCTGTTGTTGTTGCTGCTGCTGCTGCTGCTGCTATGTTGGTTTGACACAGAGTTGAAGCTGGGAGGTGATTGGGGGGAGGGGGACCGAAAATGCTGGAGTTTAGGCTAACGCCACTCTGTCACCATCAGAATGATACTGCATACGGTTTCACGCCACTGCAGTTTTATTGCAGCCAAGTCTAAAAGTTTTCCTCTTCTTTTTTTTCTTCTTCTCTTTTTCTTTTCTTTTTTCCTTTTTTAAAATTTGATTCCCCCCCCCCCCCCCCCATGGAGGCCAGAAACGTCTGATTTTGTTCCCATGTCTGGAATCTCAGGGTCGTCATTTGACTCCACTTTTCTATCCCCTCTCGTGTTCTTCCACCTAGTCCTGTTGCTATTTCTGTCCTGTCCTTTTTCTGCTAACTTCTCTCCACATCTTTACAGAAAATTCTCCAATATTTTTCGTTGAGTATTTCTTCGTATGGCTTTTGATGAGCAGCTAGGAGATGATAGTAGGTGGTGCGTGCAGCTTGCTGCCTTGTGGCACTGGTATTTGCCATTTTGTATTTCTTGTTTCGGTTCGTTCCTTTTTCATCTCTTATTAAGTCTTGCATTGATAAATCAGACACAGGTCGACGACACCAGCATGTGCAGCCTTATACATGTTTCGTTGTTTTTTTAGAGTAATTTATAAGGAACTAAGTCTTAGAAAATTCCTGTTTGATGTTTGAGTTTGCTTATTTTGCTTTATATCTGAATTTTGGACCGATTTTGGAGATTTGACTTGAGTAAGGCTTATCGTATGAGAATGGGTGTGAAATATGTGTTTGCTTATGACAGAGTGTGCTCGTCCTAGGGTGTACGCTTGATGGGACGATAAAATCCAGTTTAACTAACAAGAAGATGATGAGTTGATGCTTAATGTCCTCAGATGTCATTTGACATATTAGGGACAAGTTGTGACCAATGCCGAAGCACGGTTCAATAAAATCCACATACGTAAGGTGTATGCGTGTTTAGCTGTAACCTGCCACCTGCACTTTTTGGCAGAATGACCGGGATTTTTTACGTGCTACTGTGGTAACACGGGGGTGGAACGGATACCGAAATAAGAGTCAGCACAGAAAGTCGACCCTGGAGAAGAAAATTCTCCCGCCGTTCCAGCAGGGATTCGAACCCGCGACCTTTCAATCACGAGTCCGGTGCTCTAACCACTGAGCTATCCCCGCCCCCTTCTAACAAGAATAACAATGTTAAGCGTACAAGTGGACAGGGCATGCAAAAACAGGTGGTGCTTCGCCTCTGAATCGTAGTTTTGTCTGGATTCGGTTTTGTCTGGATTCGGTACCCCGAAAGAACACTACGAGATACCTTCCCGGACAAAAGAAATAAAGTACTTACAGTCTTGTGCCGATTACCGTTGTGCATACTGGTTTCTCTGCTGCGAAGCGGAGCTGTAAAGTTTTTCTGTTGCACGGCAGCTGACACGCATACAGAATGCATTAATTTCTGACTGCCATATCAACTGCATCGGTTGAATAAGTCAACGTATTCCGCTGTTTTGCCTTTGAGTGTTCTGTGAACAAAACACAGGCAACAGAGGCGAGAAATTTAACCCACTCTCTAGGTGATATGAGCTGCTGCTTCGCCTTCTCTTTTTTTCAAACGATCGACACGGACTTAAGTGCTTGGAGCTCGTGTTCAGAACTGGGACAAGAGTATTATCAATCAAATTAGTAGTAATAGTAGTAGTAATACGTTCCCGTGACTTTAAAATACAATCACTTGCGGAAGTAGCTTACTGATCAGCTGATCATTTGACCTGAAGTCTCTCATATGCTGCGTTTCCTTTGGAGCTTAAAAGAAAACGGTGCTTTAAGTTTCTTCGCCCACTCCTTCCGCCGCCTTTCTGGTCTTCTTCTACACAGTATGATTATGTGACTTAATCCTCTTCGGCAAGCATCATTCTATCGGCGGTAGTCGTTTAAAAGAGCGGTACTATTTGATGTGGTGTGTACATGTGCATTATTGTTCTTGTATATTGTTAGCTGTCATAAATATATATTTAGTTAGGTATTACTTTTTTTGTACCTTTCATATTTCCCCCCACTTAAACTTGAAAATGTCGGAGACTGTTGTAAAGCGCAGTGAGTTTGTGCAGATGAGAGAATGGCGCTATACAACAGTTATCGCAGTAAGAGAATAGCGCTATATAGAACAGTTACAGCAGATAAAAGAATAGCGCTATACAAAAGTTATGCAGTACTGTTATTAAGTGAAGAGGTTTGGTGCCAGCTGTGAGTCAAGTTCTCATTTTTAACATGTAAATAAAGTGATGTGTGGAAATGAAGGCGATGATGGTCTGAGACGAAAGCTCTTCGTCGTTTCAACCAAAGCTGTCAGGCACCAATGACGTTTAGGGGGGTACGTCTGCTGTCTGTATAGTTTGTCTTGTAAACTGTGGTGTACACTTACCTTACACTCGTTGTTGTGCTGACAGACACCTTTATGAGTTTGCTGCTATGTCGGTTTTACAGTTGCTCTGTTGATCAGAGGGACGATAATATAGTTCACGTTACTGTGTAAAGTCCGATAATATCAAACGCTCGTTTTAAATCCACGTTCCACAGAAGCTGATGAAAACTGCTATTCAAATATTTCAGTTAACTATATTTGACTAAACGGAGAAACTTACCATCAGTTTTGCCTAGCTTTCTTTCTGAATTATGTCTCATTCTGGCTTTTTTTTTTTTTCTTTTTTTTTTTTTTTCTCTTTTTTTTCTTCTTTTTTTTCTTTTTCTTTCTTTCTTTCTTTTCTTTGCTTTTTTCTTCAGTGTTTCAGAGTTGTCATCTGACATCTATCTTCATTTTATAAATGAAGTTGGTTGTCTGTACCAGGTCCTCTTTTGAGCAGCGGAACATTTCTGCAAGTGTGGCTCCTTGGGGGACAGTGCTGTGTCCGTGCTTCCTTGTGCAGATATCCTACTTGATTTAACTCTTAGGTAACACCCATTCATCTGTAGCTACAAAATGCTTGCCTATAATTATAACTGTACAAGAGTAAACGTGCCTCGGCAAGTAGAATAGTCCTGATGTGACCCTGTACGGTTGAGAGGATGATAAAGGTTCAATCAGTGACTAACTGTGAGTAATAAATGAGAGAGAAATTTTGACTATTAAATGACGTATAGGCAGCAGAGTTAGAACATCCTGCTATGAATACTTAGGACTCATCCCGAGATGCGATATATTTATAATAATCATCGTTAAGTATTCATACGATGACGATGGTGGAATTGGTTGTGATGACTTCCAGCAGCAGCTATATTTTGGCGTAGAAGAACCAATGAAAGTTGGCACATCAATCACTGCCTCAGAGAAAGTGGTAGGCATACTAGGCGATTTCTTGTGCCAAAACACCCGCATATTCGTTATCTGGTTTAGTTCAGCTGCTCTGTTTTGTGTGTGTTGATTATCGTTTATTTGCAATGTTCCAGCCAGACTAGGGTCTGTCAGTGTGTGTGTGTGTGTGTGTGTGTGTGTGTGTGTGTGTGTGTGTGTGTGTGTGTGAGCGCGCGCACGTGCGTGCGTGCGTGCGTATGCGTGAGCGTACGTGTAGTTCTTTAAAGGGGGATGTCATACATTCATGACCATAAGTGGTTCAGTTTTGAAACAGGACCTTATGTATATCCTGATTCCAATATTTAATTAAAAATGCGCCGCGAGCTTGTAAACTTTTACGGGGTATTGCGCTATATAAGCGTTATTATTACTATTTAAAAAACACCCCAGCTAGCTGCTTTGTCAACTTACAAAGAGAGCTGCAAAGGAAGAGTTCTAAAACACCCCCTTTTTAACGGCGTTTGCAGAGACGTCAACTCTTTGAAGTCAGAGTGGCACTCTTTAGGATTCGTGTTGATTTTCGTCATCGGAAATGGCTTCGAAATTTCAAAACAGAGCATTTTAAAAAGGGCTTTATCCTCTACATGCCCACCCCCACCCTGACCCCAGGCCATGTTTAGATAATATCCTCTCTAAGTAAAAACTGTCTACTTGTAAGGCCAGTGGCTAAGATCTAGGTGTCAGCCACGTGAAATTATGCCTAAAAGCTCTGGAAACAGGAACCGGAACTGTAGTGTACTGTTCATCCCGCTTGCTGCATCTTGGAAAAGATACTTGCCTTGCTTTACCAGAGAATTCAGACAGAACGACTGAGAGACAGACCAGACAGAAAAAGAACACGTAACAACATACGACGAGCCACATGAGTGAAGACTTTCCTTTCTGTCGTGTGTCTTATACGATCGAAAGAAACGAGAGACAATGAAGCCAATTGTGCTAAGGGTTTGACTGGAGAATCTGCGTGTACATATAGGAGAAAGTAGAGATCTGCCCGTAAATGGAAAATAAAAATATCTATGTGGTATAAATTATTATGAACAGCAACAAAGAGAACCAGTTAATTTGCACTTGCCGGGTATTAGCATTACATTATGTAGATTGAGAGAAAATGAGGGGGGATATATGAGTGGGTGTGAATGTGCGTGCGTGCGTGCGTGCGTGCGTGCGTGCGTGCGTGCGTGCGTGCGTGCGTGCGTGCGTGTGTGTGTGTGTGTGTGTGTGAGTGATCGATGACCTGCATTAGTAGGAGACCCCTTTAATTCAATTTTTGGTTGTGCTTAATGTATGAGGTTGAACGATAACTTACTTCCCGCTGGGATGAAATATATTGTTCTTGTTGCTGTTATTAGTAACCAAATGGATTTGGTTGGCTACACATGTTAAACGTTAACTTGTCCCCGAAGAGGTGCTGGCTAGGGCAAGACTTCAAGAGGTCTGGAGTCAGAAGGAACTTATAATACCTAAAACTACACTGTCATCAAGAAACTGGTTCTTAATCAAGTTGGGCAGCGATGTCAGCACAGTTTGCTATTTCAATGTGACTGTAAGCAGGGCAAAGTCGCTAGACAATATCCATGAGCAAAGTCACTAGACAATGTCCATGGACAAAGTCACTATAGACAATGCCAGGGGCAAAGTCACTATAGACAATACCAGGGGCAAAGTCAGTATAAGACAATGTCCATGGGCGAAGTGAAAAGTCCACGAACCACAAACGTGATTTTTCCAGACGAACACACTGCCTACATGTCTATTGCGCGCTCTTTTCAAATGTTAAAAATGTAAACTTAGAATGTACGTGTCTGCTATCAATGGTAAATACAGCACGATACTGATCTGCTTTATATATATATATCAAATTGTCTGTGCGCTTCAGTTACAGGCTAAACCTTTCAAAAGAGCAAACAGCTCCGCGCTCGAATTTCTTCGCAAATGAACTGTCTTTTGGGACTCCTTTTTCGCCAGATTACGTTGAGATCTCTTTCTGTCTTTAAAATCGCATTGTGCGATTGGAAGAAGTGCTTTAAATCGGAATGGTTTTCGAAATGATGAAAAATTAAACGGCTATTCAAAAAGCCAACCAACTCGCCGATTAGAATGAAAGCCTGGAACATTTATTACATGAACGTGTTCGTGTTCGTGCTTTTCTTTCTTTTCTCCTCCTCCTCCTTTTCTTCTTCTTCTTCTTCTTCTTCTTCTTCTTCTTCTTCTTCTTCTTCTTCTTCTTCTTCTTCTTCTTCTTCTTCTTCTTCTTCTTTTTTAGAAACAGCTGGCGACAGCTATCTCTGGTCTAACATATTAGATTTGAAGTAGATGATATGGACCATTCTTATGAGACAGTTCAGCGGGGGTCACGAGATCAAAAGCGAGATTGGGCAGAGTGTAAATATTGTTATCTAATCTCACTTTCGATCTCGTGACCCGCCATAATGACTCCAGAGCAGCAGAGTGCTCACGCAGTGGAGAGTTTTGTCTCAATGACAGTTTTGGTTCACATTGTTGATCACTTTAGCCCAGTGAGAGATTTGCCCAGTGAGCGCTTTGACTCACTTACTGGAGCGGTTTGTCCCAATGAGAGTTGGCTACATTGTGATTTATCCCAATAAGAGTTTTTGCTTGCATCGTGGAGCGATTTGTCCCAATGAGAGTTTTGGCTTACACGGTGGGCCGCTTTTTTCCCAATGAAGTTTTGGCTTACATAATGGAGCACTTTGTCCCAGTGAGCATAATGGAGCGGTTTGTCCCAATGAGTTTTAGCTCACACGCTAAAGCGGTTTATCCTCAATGAGAGTTTTGGCTCACGAACTGGAGCGGTTTGTCCCGGTGAGAGTTTTGGCTTACACAGTGAAGCGTTTTGGCCCAGTGAGCGTTTTGGCTCACACAGTGAAGCGTTTTAACTCAGTGGGTGTTTTGACTCACAGAGTAAAGCGTTTCAGTCTCGTCGGTCACAGGACGGAAAGAAGTGGATCTGAATCCATTACCGACAAACCACGTTGTGCAGATATCGTGTGTTAACTGGCGAAGAACAGGAGGAAAATAGAACTGGTTTGTGCACGTCAGTATGTCCACACGCTGACAAAAAGCGAACACTGTCCTCTCTGGAGCTCTCACATCACATCGGCCTATAGATCTGAAAACAGCAATACACGTAGATTAAATCCGTTCGAAGAATGCGTCACAAGCTTCTTCGATTTTGTAGTGTTTGGTTACTCTTTTGTTAATAAAGCGAGAGGAGAGAAGGACTTGGGGAGGGGCTGGGGGGGGGGGGGGGGGCGTTGAATATTAGGACAGGGGAACGGGATCATACTTTACAATACAAAGAATTATAGAAACATCACTGTCTAAATTTCGCAATATGCAAATGGAGCTAAAAAAAAAAAATACGCCGCCAGTTTGCAAACTGTGTGTCTGTGTCATAATAAATAAGCCTTCTTTTGAAGCTTTTGTGCCTTTGGATCTTGAAAAGAAATATTTAAAGACAAATGTGGATCTGAAATCGGAGCAGAGATAAATATAGATAAGAGGTGGAAAGATGGTTGATTTAGGGTTAGAATTAAGCCATTACCCCCCCCCCCCCCCCCCCCCCGGGGGGCGTTAAAAAAGTATTAAGCAAATGAAAGAAAGTGGCAATACAACGGATCTTCAAACGAAATTCAAACAAAACTGGAGATTAAACTATGGCACATTAAACACACCTAAAATAAAACACAGCAGAGAGAGAGAGAGAGAGAGAGAGAGAGAGAGAGAGAGAGAGAGAGAGAGAGAGACAGACAGACAGACAGACAGACAGACAGACAGACAGACAGACAGACAGACAGACAGACAGACACAGACACACAGACAGAGAGAGACGGAGAGAGAGACAGACAGACAGAGGTAGAGACAGAGAGAGAACACTGGATAATCTGAAACAAAAATAGTATGAAATGTATATATCTCAAAAAAGAAAAAGAAAAAAGAAAAGAAAAAAATATAAACATAGTATGAAATGTATATCACACGAAAGTGTGCCAAAACGTACGCTGGCAGCTGAAGTGTTTTTAAGTGCACGCAGCTACTTTGCAACATTGACCGTGTTCAAATTTAAAGATGCCTGCATGCCAAGGTTGTTGAAAGTGATGATACAGGGCAAACTTCTTTTCTTTTTTTTTCTTTTTTTTTTGAGAGAGAGAGAGAAGAAGAAGAAAAGTCTCCACGTTTCACATTTTCGTTTGCCTTTGGTCTCATCTTACGATCTCGATGGCCGATCATTCACATCCTCTGATTACTTTTCATTTCGTTTTGTTGTTATTTGGTTGCTTTTTCTGTCTCTCACCCTTTTATATCGTATAAGTTTCTTCTTTCTTTCTTTCTTTCTTTCTTTCTTTCTTTCTTTCTTTCTTTCTTTCTTCTTCTTCTTCTTCTTCTTCTTCTTCTTCTTCTTCTTCTTTCTTTCTTTCTTTCTTTCTTCTTCTTCTTCTTCTTCTTCTTCTTCTTCTTCTTCTTCTTCTTCTTCTTCTTCTTCTTCTTCTTCTTCTCTGTTTCCTTTTCTCTCCCCTCCCTCTCTCCTGCTGTCTCTCCCCATTCCCTCCACCCACCTGTCTCTCCTCCAGCTCTCTCTGGAGCTCTCTCTTTTTCCCCCCCTTTTTTTTTTCTTTCTTTTTTTTGTTGTTGTTGCTTGGCGTTTGTTTCTACGCCCACCCCACATACTTCCGCTCCCGCCCCCCTCCACCCACCCACCCCTGCATCTCCGCCCTATCTCGGTTTGACATTCTGAAGGGGTAGTTTCGAAGCAAAATAATCAACATGGATATTAAATAGGATATAGACTTGTTTTTAAACCATAGTAAATACTATATATATATGAACTACATTAAAGAGTTCGAGCTTGTTTGCTTGCTTTTTTAGTTGTCTTCTCTCTCTCTCTCTCTCTCTCTCATCTCTCTCTCTCTCTCTCTCTCTCTCTCTCTCTCTCTCTCTCTCTCTCTCTCTCTCTCTCTCTCTCTCTCTCTCTCTCTCTCTCTCTCTCTCTCTCTCTCTCTCTCTCTCTCTCTCTCTCTCTCGCTCTCTCTCTCTTCACAAGGCGATCTATTTCCATGTCTTTCTTTCGCTGAGTTCCTTTCGCTCTGTCTATTTTTTTCAAAGAAAAATCGATAACGTATCATTTCCATCACGTAGACGTCTGTCTGATGCCGTTACTTTCTAATTTACTTCATACAATGGTCCTTTATACCGTCCGACAATAGACCCAAAACTTCTTTTGACATCAACTTTCGGTTGCAGGCATCTGAACTTCTCTGTGATCAGCGTGGTGGTAACAAGTCAGAAAATAGCGAGTAAGTTTTTGTCTGGTGTAATTTCAGCTCCTGTTATTAATTTTGTCGCAGACCGAATAATCAAAATGGCCTATCATCTGAGTCGCAAAGCTGCGATCCGCGAAGCAACTTTAAGTTGTCCGTTTTCCAGGAAGGAGACCTGGCCTAAACGTACAGACACAATAGCTTTACAAGTGAGTAGCTGATAGACCGAAACTGCTACTGTGCTCGGCTTAGTCAGCATATATATATTTGTAAGGCACTTACACACACACACACACACACACGCACGCACGCACGCACGCACGCACGCACGCACGCACGCACGCACGCACAGGCAAAGCATTCAGAATCGAGAAGAGAAAAGATGGGTCTCGAGGGCAGATTTAAATGGTGCTATGGAAGAATAGTGTCGGAGAGAGTGCGGTTAGATTGTTTCAGTGTAATGGTGCTTGACAGAAGAAGGCGCCTCGACCAGAAGACTAGAGGTGAACGGCTGGAAGACGAAGGAATCGAGTATCGGCAGACGAACGGAGCTAGCGAGACGGAACATACAGCTGGATGAGATCAGAGATGTCGTTAGGGAACAGCACGCACAATTCAGCGGTAAGAGGGACTCGATCGCAGCTGGACCAGTTTATGAATTATTCTCTTACCCCAAGGCCCTAATTACAGCACGTCATTATGCGGGTGTGTGGCAGGAGGACAGTCTCGATCTACACGTGTAAGTGTGCAGGATTTAGATGTCTGCTGGTTCTGACAGGTCCAGAACTGCCTGACGAAGCTGAAAGAAGCGACGAAATAATGGATTGGTAGCTAGGCCTATACTGTATATAGTAACTATTGATTGGTCGTGGACATTCATTGGGGGGGGGGGGGGGGACGAAAGAAGTGCATGCATGACAAAACTGAGAAGAAGAAAAAAAGCGACAAAATAATGCATTGGTAGGGCATACGATCAAACTGTTGCTTGGTCGTGGACATTCATGAGAGGAAAAAAGAAATAAAATAAAAAAGAGCTGTTTGACAAAGCTGAAAGAAGCGGCAAACTAATTCGTATGACATGCAATGAAACTGTTGACTGGCTGTGGGCATTCATGAACAACAAGAACAACAGCAAAAAGAACAAGATGAAAAGGAAGAAGAAGAAGAACAGCAACATTAGCAACAACAGCTGCTGTAGGCATTCATGAAAAGCAAGAACAACAACAGCAAGAAG
>CAUZXP010000509.1:160503-183780 GCA_963584105.1 Alviniconcha strummeri | reverse complement strand
CACACACACACACACACACACACACACACACACATGCTAGGTGCGAGATTTGCTTATATATTACACCAGAGAACATAACTTTGGTGTTGTTCCCGGCACCCAGCTAAATTCCCCAAGATGAGAAACCTGTGTCAATGTGGAATCAAGTCAACACATAATATAGTTGCATGTCAGTGCCTGTTGTATGGAGACGCACACACACACACACGCACACGCACACACACACACACACACACACACACACACACACACACACACACACACACTCAATGTAGTGTCTCTGTAGAGAGAGAAAACAATTGAAACCAGACCGAGGAGCAGAGCACTCCAGCAGTCGAAGGGACTGAAACGTAAATTTTCTCCCTTGTGCGTTGTCTCTCTGGAGAGATTGAGAATCGGTTGTTGTTTTTGTGTGCGTTTTTCTTGAAGTTATGCCTGGTCAACCATGATTATTATATCTGCGCGAATATATAGAGAGGATGGGGGGGGGGGGGGATTCACCAAATACCAAAGGCGTAGAAATGGCAAACGTTAACATCTGAAAAGTGAAATTTATGGGTCTTCATATTTGATCACGTATTGATCATGAATGAACACACACATACACGTACACACTGACAGGTAAAGCCGAAACACATGCATGAGACCCAAGTTAAGCGAACAGCTCTAAAGTGTGGTTCCTTCTTTGGCTTAGTTAACTTTAGTCCAGCTCCGGAACCGTGGTCGCTGGGTTTGTATATATATATATATATACAACCGGCAATGTGGTTTGATGTCGCAGCCCCCCCCCCCCCCCCCCCCCCCCGGCCCTCGGCCATCCGGCCTACGGCGCCGCTGCTTGTTTCTGCTATGGGTAATCTTTATTACTAACAAATGTCAGTCATCTTAGGGGTGGGCTAGTTTAGGCTTTAACAGAGGAAATGAAGAGGCGTTAAGACGACATGTCAAGCAACAAGCAATCCCTTGAGCACCCGAAAGGACTAAACTATAATTAGTATAGATGGGCCCATCTAAGTAAAATGCAACGTGAAGACGCTGACAGTAACATATTTTGTGTGTGTTTTACATGTCTTTATTAGCTGCCTAATTGACCACTATCAAATTTCTTGCTAATTGTGAAAACAATGACGGGAACAGCTTTCGTGACTTCAGTGAATCACTCAATCGGTACAAAATAAGTCTGCATTCTTCTTGAGATTTGACATCTTTAACTAGTTTAAGTCATTCTTTCAGTCTTTGTGACCGTGAGCGTGTGGCTGTGTGGGTTCATCCTCACGTGACATTGTCATAAGAAAATGTAAATGTATTATATGTTGAAACTATATGAAAGTCTAAAAAGTCAAATGAGTTTTTTTGTTGTTGTTGAACTTTCAGGTTGAAAGCCATTACCACAGTCTAGGCTCTAGCCCATGGCTTATCCAAACTTTGACAGCAACGGAAACATGTGACACCTGAGCACAAAAATGCAGATATTTGACTTAGGTGTCACGCTTACTGCAAAATGTTGCATAATTAAAATACTGTATTTTTTCATTTACTTGTTTTCATGCATTTCAAGAGTTTATCATTCAGCCAGTCATGTTGCTGCTTTAAGTTTTAACTAAGCAGTTGTCTGAGGGAGTAGTACTAGTAGTACTAATACTGTAATAGTAATACTAATACTGCATATTTATAGCCCTAATAGTAATACTAATAGACATATAGTTGCTTAAGATTTATAATTGAGTATAATAATTAATGTAAAACTAAAGCTTAGTAATAGTATAGTTTTCAGTTTACACTAGAGACAGGCTCTTTCAAAATCTCATTTGATAAAGTTATTGATCATTCTGATTCTTAATTTCATTATTTTATAATTGAGTATAATAATTAATGTAAAACTAAAGCTTAGTAATAGTATAGTTTTCAGTTTACACTAGAGACAGGCTCTTTCAAAATCTCATTTGATAAAGTTATTGATCATTCTGATTCTTAATTTCATTATTTTACGTAAACAGACATGACAAATGTATCATTATCAATCTTATCTTACATAAACTGTAACATTCTGTTTCTACTACTTCCAGTTCTGCTTCTAGAACTAGTACAGTAGTAGTACTGTAATACTAGTAGTCATAATATTTGCTGGCCTATCATGTGTTTTTAGTTTGTAATAAACTAATATATAAATTATATATTGGTAACCAGTTTTGTAAAGCACCATCACCATGAGGTTGTTATAATGTTTCAGTCAGTATCATGGTGCTAATACTACTACTACTACATTACTAGTAATAGTAATACTAATTAGTTTATTAATACATTAATACAATAAGAGTACTAATAGTCTAATACTGCAAAAGAAATAGGGAATTTCTTTCTTCTTCTTTTTTTCCCCTGAAGTGCATCATGGCGACAGACTCCAACAGGGAGTCCAACGAGTCACTGTATCAGCAAATCCAACGACTGGAGAAAGAAAAGGAAGAGTTGGAACGCAAAAACAGGGAGAGACAACTCTTAGAGCAGAAGCTGCGTGAGCTGCGTGGAGAGGTGAGCTCCCTCAGGTCAGGTGACTCGCCCATCGCATCCACGCCACAGCACACAAATTCTGCCAAAAGTCCAGTGACCAGTTCTCCGTCCAGAGGTCATTGCCGTGACGATGCCAGCGGTGGGGAAGACAGTGAACATGACTTGGACTCAGCGTTGCGGGAAAGTCGCAACAATCTTCAGCGCCTACAGAGTCGTCTCTTCTCCTCCCCACCCAAAGCAGGGCCAAAAGGGCCAAAGGTCAACAGAAGAGACCAGGAGAGAGCGTCAGAATCCAGTTCTGACAGTGAAAAAGGTAGCAGCTGGTGTGACACACTGACAGTGCGTTAATTCTGTTATGAATTCATAGTTTCACTTTCATTTAACTACCCATGTTACTTACATACAATTACATGGATACAAGTTTCATTTTGTTTGCACTTTATTTTTTGTTTTTGGTGTTTTTAAACTTCATCTGTGGAACAAGAGCAAGACATTCTTTCATTTTCAATGTTAGTTTTGTTACATCTTACACTTTTACAGCGAGTGTGACTGTGAGTGTTTCCCACAGAATGCAACAGTTATACCAGTTTATTACTTGTTATTATGTTAATGTTATAATATACTGTAGTAATGATTTTCTCCAACAGACTTTATTCTTTTTAATCATTTGTGTGTGGCTCTTTTAAAAGGCTACCTGTACTAAAAGATGTACTAGACAGCTAGTTAGTCAACCTTGTTTTAGATTTTGTGGTGTTTTAAAAGAATTATGTATTGATTTTTCTTATTTATCTTTTACTTACTGATGGGGTTTTGTCTTTTTTCCAGGAGAAGATGTGATGAGTGAGAAACACAAGCATGCAATACAAGCCAACCGTGATGTGCTAGTGAACAACATGTTGCCTGATGACATTTTTAACGACCTCGTCTGCCGTAAAATACTGACCACAGCTGATGTCTCTCGAATAAGGGTAACTAAACCAATGTCTGATTGCATGTGAACTGCACTGTGGGAGTGCCAGAAATCCACACATTGTATGAGACTGGCTATAAAAGCATAATACCAGCATTACTATGCCTTTTTGGCATGAAAAAACTAGGTCAACTACAAGTACAACCAACTATCCCAGAAATATTTCTTGGAACATATCCTGCAAGTGCAATGCTTCTCATGTTTGCAAGCCTATGAAAAGCACAAGCTTTGCTTCTACTTCTAGTACTTTTGTTCTTCTAGCCTCGAAGCTTGAATGTGTGCAGGACTGTCAAAATGAAGAGGTAGGATTCCTAACTTTGTGTTTTGTTGGCTCTTGCCTGGAGGGGAGAGGCTTCAGGAAGCATTCAGGCCAACACTGGAACTGTTGCAAAGGCAACATTGCCATTGTGGGAATTTCTGAGAGACAAGTTGGAGTCCGTAATATGTGGGCTTTTCTGAGTGCACCTGTAGATATATGATATACAGTTTTGAACAGAACTGAATTGAACTGAACTTGTTGGCTCTAGGCATGTCATATCTTTTGTTTTGAATACAGCCAGTTTCATGGGGGAAAAGTCTGGCATGTTGGAGCAGGGGACTGTTTAGTTTTGTTGTTGTTGTTTTTTCTGTTTCAGAACCTGTGTGTTGTGTCTATTGTTTAAAAAGGCATGCTAGGCACTGCATGTATGACTTTATAATATAATAATGTTACACCAGAATTTTAATTCTCTTCACAGATTTGCAAAACGCAGTTCTGCAGTTGTTTCTGTGTAGGAGAAGAACCCAGTGACGGCAGTCAACGAAGAGCTGCTTGATGTTTTGTGTCGTCGTTCAGACCGGGCGTTCTACGTCTTTGTCAACTCACTCCGGAAAACACTACAGGAACATCTGGCCAACAAAATTGACCCTCCATCCACCTCACGGTCACGAAAGAAGAGAAAAAGACAAACAGGTAAATGTCAACACGTGTTAATAACATAATAACGCTGCTATGAAACAGCCGCTGCATCTTGGTTGATGGTGAATTCTTGCTCTGCGTTTCAACCGTAGCTCCTGCAGCTGTTGCCGTGATTTTTTGATTGCTTTCACTTTTTATTTATTATGCTCCAAATGTCTTCAACATCATGAGCAAGGGCTGATGCTGTACACTCAGGGAGGTTTTAGCTGAGGTGTTTGTTGATGAGGGCAGTGATTTTGATCCAGATGTTGCAGATTCTTTACCGATTTCAAGAGAGCAAGTGTGCACAACTGGTCGGCTAGATAGTGTGGAGATGACAGTTTTCAGACCTTGGTGCTGAAAATAAATGTAGCGACACCTCAAATATTCCTTTCCTTGTCTTTCACCAACTTCTGAAAGATTGTGAAGGAATGATATTTATCGAGGACAATGGTGCCTGTTCATTTTCAATGGTGTGTGCAAACTTTTGGTGGCTCTAATTTATGTAGAAACGTATCAGTGGCAGGAGCTGCCAAAAGTATCATTTTTGTTGTGACAAAAGTTTTGGAGTGACAAACGTGTGTTGGTCGTTGCAAAACACATCTTTTGTTGCGACAAAAGTAAGCTTGTCATGACAAACGTTTTGTAGTGACAAACGTGTGTTGGTCGTTGCAAAACACATCTTTTGTTGCGACAAAAGTAAGCTTGTCATGACAAAAGTTTTGGAGTGACAAACGTGTGTTGGTCGTTGCAAAACACATCTTTTGTTGCGACAAAAGTAAGCTTGTCATGACAAACGTTTTGTAGTGACAAACGTGTGTTGGTCGTTGCAAAACACATCTTTTGTTGCGACAAAAGTAAGCTTGTCATGACAAAAGTTTTGGAGTGACAAACGTGTGTTGGTCGTTGCAAAACACATCTTTTGTTGCGACAAAAGTAAGCTTGTCATGACAAACGTTTTGTAGTGACAAACGTGTGTTGGTCGTTGCAAAACACATCTTTTGTTGC
The DNA here is from genome assembly GCA_963584105.1 of Alviniconcha strummeri. NCBI lineage: Eukaryota > Metazoa > Mollusca > Gastropoda > Provannidae > Alviniconcha > Alviniconcha strummeri. Next base: position 178,357 of record CAUZXP010000509.1, on the reverse strand, counting down.
GACAAAAGTAAGCTTGTCATGACAAACGTTTTGTAGTGACAAACGTGTGTTGGTCGTTGCAAAACACATCTTTTGTTGCGACAAAAGTAAGCTTGTCATGACAAACGTTTTGTAGTGACAAACGTGTGTTGGTCGTTGCAAAACACATCTTTTGTTGCGACAAAAGTAAGCTTGTCATGACAAACGTTTTGTAGTGACAAACGTGTGTTGGTCGTTGCAAAACACATCTTTTGTTGCGACAAAAGTAAGCTTGTCATGACAAACGTTTTGTAGTGACAAACGTGTGTTGGTCGTTGCAAAACACATCTTTTGTTGCGACAAAAGTAAGCTTGTCATGACAAACGTTTTGTAGTGACAAACGTGTGTTGGTCGTTGCAAAACACATCTTTTGTTGCGACAAAAGTAAGCTTGTCATGACAAACGTTTTGTAGTGACAAACGTGTGTTGGTCGTTGCAAAACACATCTTTTGTTGCGACAAAAGTAAGCTTGTCATGACAAAAGTTTTGTAGTGACAAACGTGTGTTGGTCGTTGCAAAACACATCTTTTGTTGCGACAAAAGTAAGCTTGTCATGACAAAAGTTTTGTAGTGACAAACGTGTGTTGGTCGTTGCAAAACGCATCTTTTGTTGCGACAAAAGTAAGCTTGTCATGACAAACATTTTCTCACGTAATTGTGTTGCAACAAAAAATTTCTCTCCCAACAAGCATACTTTTGTCACGACAAACATGCGTTTGTCATGACAAACATGTGTTTGTTGCGACAAAAGTATACTTGTCGCAACAAAACTTTTGTTGTGACAAACACATGTATTTTGCAACAAAACATTTGTCATGACAAAAATGATACTTGTGGCAGCTCCCGCCAATTATGCACTTATGAAAATGGAGATGATGAGCTTCAAGGTCAGCAGCTGTGGCTTTTGAGCAGCAAGACTAAAAACACCCAGGCAGCAGAGGCTGCACAAGCAGTGAAGTCTCCAGGGAAGAACCACACACACACACACACACACACACACACACACACACACACACACACACACACACACACACACACACACACACACACACACACTGTACAGACTGATATGAGTGAAGGACAGTGTGGACAGGATTTGTTGGGTTAATCAAAGTAAATCATTTCCACTGAATAGTAATACCCCAGCAGTGAAGGACATTCCTCAGTCAAGGAAGCATTTCTGCAGGAAGCAGACATCATTCTTTCAGCACAGTCAAAGACTCCAGCTATTCTTTCTTTGTCACAGGTGAAGTCAACATCAGCGTCGACTGCAATGGCGTTGAACCAAGCTGCTCTCCTCGCCATTCACAGCGCGCCTCGCACAACAACCCGCGCCGCCAGCCTGGCACCGCCGAGAGGGAGGCCAGCGCCGCCAGCTGCTCATGCCAGGAAGTGGAGGAACAGATCCTGCGTATGGCCAAAGAAGCGTACAGGAACATCCGTCGACGGGATGCCACTCCCGCCGCCTTTGAGCAGTTTAGGAAGGAGCTGCAGCAAACCAATGCCATTGTTAAAGGTGAGAGCGCTGTTTGATTTTTAATAATAATAATAACGAAAATTTGTAATGCGCCTACCCTGCGGCTCGAAGCACTAAACAAGCTTACAGTTACACACATAATGTACATCAAGATGGAAAGTGTTATCAAAAACAAAAACAGAAAGATATCGATAGGGTTCAAGCATAAGTGCAAAAGATGCACGCACACACACACACACACACACACACACACACACACACACACACTGTACAGACTGATATGAGTGAAGGACAGTGTGGCTTAACTGAAATATTCTGAGAAGAGAAATGTCTTGAGTTGGCTTTTGAAGGGAGAGTAGCAGAGTACCTGATGTCTCAGGGGAGATTGTTCCAGATGTGGGGGCCAAAGTGTGAGAAAATGCGAAAGCCATGAGTTTTGCGGTTGAAGCGTTGGATTTTGAATATGCGTGTGTCTGATGAAGAGCGGAGAGAGTGGGAAGGACTCTTTTAAAAAATCAGTCTCCAATTCCTTGTTTTGTTTTTCACTTGGTAGTGTCCTAGAGTTTGTCATGGTGGGATCACCAAATGAAGGGAGTTAATTAGCACTTGAAAGATGTCACATGAAGTCAACAACAAAACTGAACCGCCTGTGGTAACTCACCTGGCATGCAAGCAAATGCAAAGTGCATATGCAGAGCCATTCTTCCCTCTTTGAACCAGTGACAATTTAGATCAGTCAGAATATGCTGGTGATTCCAGAAAAAGACAGTACTGATTTCCGAGTCATAGCTGGCTGTTTCCAGGGAACAACAAACTTTTGTTTTGTAGTTCATCTTGTCATTCACTCAGATGAAAACTCCAGCTCTCTGCACGTAAAGTAAAAGAGTACTTGTAGGGCACTTGCACCTGGCATGAGCCCAAAGCGCACAATACAAAACAATAAGATCAACAAGCGATATAATATTAATAGTAATACACAACCTAAGCACAATGAACCCTACTAATTACATAAACACACTATAACACTTCATTCAACATCTTTCTCATCACTTCCAAAACACACACACACATGCACACACACAAAACCAGTGGCATACAACTGCACGCACATAGGCAAGGCATTCAGAGTCCAGAGGAGAAATGATGGGTCTTGAGGGCAAGTTCAAGTGATGCTATGAATTAATGAAAGAAGAGTGGTGGAGAGAGTAGGGCGGATTGTTCCAGAGTAATGGTGCTTGACAGAAAAAGGCATGTCGACCAGAAGACCTGAGGTGAGCGGATGGAAGACGAAGTAGTCGAGGATCAGCAGACGAACGGAGTTGGTGAGACGGAACATAGAGCTGGATGAGATCAGAGAGACAGGAAGGGGCTTGATTGTTCAATGCGTGAAGGTTGCAGTGCGCTGCAGGTCATCAGATTCCTGACCACTAGAGTGTGTAGTCTGTATGGGAATTCATGTTGTTTTCCCAGAGGAAAAAGCCAGCTAGGACTGGAAATGAGATAGAGTCACATTGCCCAACCTGCTAGTAAATTCTTGATGTTAATGGGTGGGTGTGGTGGAGGCATGGGATGTAGGTCAGCGGAAGAATGCTGTACTCGTCAGAATACTGCAGTTCAGAACACAGCAGGAGCAGCAGAAGGATTGCCATCACCAGAGTCAGCTTTTGTGCCGACTGTTGTTTGGGTGTCCATTCCACCCCCGCAGTAACACAGTAGTTCATAAAAGACCACAGTCATTCTGCCAAAAGTGCTGGTGACAGGTTATGGTTGAACTCACATACACCCTTGACCCAGCAAAAACTCAGAGTGGGCTGACCATGCTGTCGTGGGAACCTATTGGGAACAAAACGCGCTTGCATACAACTTGTGTCCTGTGTCCAGGACTATGGAGAAAGGTTAAGAAAAAAGGTTGTTTGTTAGCACAACATCATAACTGCTCCAAAATTCTATGGTACTCACATTCACTGCTTTGAATTGGTTTATTACAAAGTGACATATATGTTCATTATAACACTGACGTGTTATAATCATTTCTGTCGTTAGATTCCATGGAAATCATGCATACGCTGAAAATACTCTGTCGCCATGGTGACATAACTGGAATCTCAGAAGGCAGCATCGTCTTCACACTCCGCTGTCATTCCACCACAAATGCCAAAGCATTGTGGGAAATGTACACCTCAGGAAGGCTGCAGAAAGTCATAGAGAAAGGGTTCATCACACCATCCTTGAAGAAGTTCTGCAGGGTCAGGAAGATTCGCCTCAAAGTTGGGATGGTGGAGAGCGAGTACTTACACTGTCTGCAGGAACTGGGTAAGAAAAACATCCCACCCTATGCTTACAGTTGTACCTACCCTGTTAAAGGGGAACGGAGGTGAAGAAGCATCCTAGGCCGTTTGATGGGAATGGAAGAAAAAAGAGATTGCTGTTTTTGCACTTCGTTTCTGGTCCCTTTTTCTTCCTCGTTTTTGTTTACTTGATTTCCTGTCCTTTTTTTGTTTGTTTGTTGTTGTTGACATTTGAGAGTTGCAAAACACATATGCACAAAAATAGACTCTTTTTTTCACTTGATTTCTGGTCATGTTTTTTTGTGTGTGTGTGTGTGCATTTTAATTGATGTTTGAGAGTCGCAAAATCACAACTGTGACTGCTTTCTCGTTAGTCATTTTTATGCAAACTGGTTATGTTCTCAAATTTCACCCCTGAGTATCTAAAGGCTGTTTTAGGCAAACAGCAAACACACTGGGTGTCTCCACTCCCTGGAACAGCTGATTAACCGTGATGATTGTCAGATTGATGGAATTGTTGTTTGTTGTGAGATGATAGGCTGTTTCAGGCAAACGGCAAACACATTGGGTGTCTCTGCTCCCTGGAACAGCTGATTAACCTTGATGATTGATGGAACTGTTGTTTGTTAGATGATAGGCAGTTTTAGCTAAACGGCAAACACATTGGGTGAGTGTATTTTTAGGCTGTTTTAGGCAAATGGCAAACACATTGGATGAAGGTCTCTGATACCTGGAACAGCTGGTTGACCTCGATGATTGATGGAACTGTTGTTTGTTGTTAGATGCTTGTTTTGTGTCTGTTTCTTACATGTGCGTGTGTTTGATTACAGGTGGAGAAGAGAACTGCTGCAGTATGCCTGTACCGTGCACTGCCTGCAGTTATCAGGTAGTATGTGTAGTGTGTGTGTGTGCGTGCATGTGCATGCATGTGTGGTGTATGGGGGGAGTGTGCATACATGTGTGCATGTGAGAGAGCATGCATGCGTGTGTGTGGTGTCTGTGTGTGTGTGAGTGTGCATGCATGTGCACCTCTGTGTGTGTGTGTGTGTGTGTGTGTGCATGTGTGTGTGTGCATGTATGTGTGTGTGTGAGCATGCACGTGTCAGAAGGATGGGGTGTGGGATTGTGTATGTATGTACCTGCTGGCCTGCCTGAATCAGTGACTGTGTGTGTTTGACTGTTGAGGTGTCGTGGTGATGTCCTTTTGTGTGTGTCTTCTTGCATATACTTGTGTCCATGGGTGCTCGTAAGATTTTTTTTCTTTTCTCACAGATGTCCCAGAAGCGAAGGAGACGAGTTGAGAATTCAATATGCGTCCTCAAGTCATGTAGAAGAAGAACTATCATCACTTCAGCAACCATCTGTCATGACATCACTTCAGCACCTCTTCAGCACCACCATGACATCACTTCAGCAACTCTTTGTCACCACCATGACATCACTTCAGCATCTTTTCATCACCACCATGACATCACTTCAGCAACTCTTCAGCACCACCATGACATCACTTCAGCCGCTCTTCGTCACCACCATGACATCACTTCAGCACAACTGAAGCATCATGGAGTTGCTGTAGCACCCCTCAGCCGTCACAGCAGACCCCAACCCAGAAGAGCTTTCCAAGAAATGTAATTATACTATAGTATACTTACACTCTCTTTTCTTACTGACAGCGAAGGTTCTAATCTCAGACAGAAGTCCTGAAGACCACTCATAATAGAGCTTCCTTGACACGCTAAAGGCCCATTCAGCCTACACTTCTACAATCGCTTTGGTTCTTAATATTAAAACAGCAGACTATGTATATGCCCAGATATAATTCTTTGGTACTAGAAAATGTTTTATGCCACAGGCAGTTTAATTTTGCATTCAGTGCATTATTTTTAGGCAAGAATAACGTTTATGTATTCCAGAGGACAAGTGGGGAAAGTTATATCCTTTTTAAATTTGCATTCAGTGCTTTATTTTTAGGCAAGAATAAACTAACATTTATTTATTCCAGAGGACAAGTGATAAAACTTCTATCCTTGTTTCTGTCTCTCTGTGTGTGCAGACATAGCAACCAGTCCCATAGTCAAAATCTTCCGTCCTCACCTGTCGCCACCTCTGATCTCAAACCTAGCATCTCCTCATCAGTGTCGTCATCACATCTAGGGATGGGAGGGAAACAACCACTCTATAATCTACGACTTCGGCCTGCTGTTGTCTACACATCATAGATTTGGGGTCTGTTTGTTTCGTCCAATAGAGAGATCATCTGGTGCTTGGTCGTGTGCATGTGACTCCATGACAGATGACTTTGCTGTTGTCTACACATTGTAGATTTGGGTTCTGTTTGTTTAGTCCAGTGGAGAGATCGTCTGGTGCGTGATCGTATGCATGTGCCTGAGTGACTTCGCTGTTGCCTACACGTCAGAGATCTTGTGTTCAGTTTGTTTCATCCAATAGAGAGATCATCCGGTGCATGGTCACTTGCATGTGACTCAGAGTCACTAACCCATGAAAGATCATCATAGATTTTGGGTTCTGTTTGTTTTGTCCAATAGATAGATCATCTGGTGCATGGTTGTGTGTCTGTGCCTCAGAATCATTTTAGTGTCACAGAAACCAAAGGGTCTGTTTACCAGGCACAGGTGACTGATGTAGCAAGACCAACTACCCTTTTAGTGGTGGAGGTTGATTATCTTAAGGGGGGATACATTTTAGTGCAAAATGACCCAGACCTCTTTAATCTGTGAGCTTGGGACTTGGGTGTATTTAAAAGGTTATGACTTGGAGAATTAAAAAAAAAAATGTTGTTGCATCATTTTGACCACCTGTTGCCATGGAAACAATCCAATATGGCCACCAGACACAATTATTTAAAAAGCTTAAAACTACAAATCACTGCATGCAGATTAATTTTCTTTTCACAGTTAGTACAAACATAATATTATCTTCACTTTTAGTTTTACCAAGGATTTTGTGGTTATTATGTTTTTCCTTTATTGTATTATTTACATTTTATGATTGTAAAAATGATACCAATACTATTTCAAATCGGCCATTTTTTTTATAAATCTCACCATCTACAAATCGCTTGGTAAAAGTAAAGATCAATACATATACAAACACCATGCAAACTTTCAAGACTCTACCTTTACTCAAAGCAGAGCCTTAGGGTTTTACAACTGAAAAAATGATGTAAAAGTGAGAACGTGAGAAAGTGCACATGAAAAGAAAGAAAAACATCTTCCTTAATATGCATCCCCTTGACATTTATTGACATGTTAAAGACATTATACATGCAAAATAAGTTACTGAACGGTTACAAGCAATGTTAAAGTATCAAAATCAGCCCCCTGTCTCATTTTCACCCCAAAAGACAATTTGGTCAATTTTGCACCCCCATGTCTCCCCTTCCTTTTGTTACTGATGAAATTTTACACATTCTCTAATCTAGTGAGTGAATTTAAAAGTAATTTACAGTACAGTCATACAGAAGTTTGATTTATTTTGCAGAATTTGGTGAAGACATGTACAGTCATAATACTACATGTTTCAAAACGCGTGTTCCAGTTAGTGTTGTCAGACAGGAGATAGCTGGTTGGTGTGAAAGGTTTGTATTGTGACAGGCAAACTGCTCATCTGGGAGGTTGCACGTGTGTGTGTGTGTGTGTGTGTGCGTGTGTGTGTGTGTGTGTGTGTGTGTGTGTGTGTGTGTGTGTTTGCGTGCTTAAATTAATATATTGAGAGAGATATTTTAGGTGCCAAAATGTGAAATTTTACATGCCTCAATGTCAGGAAGGACAAACATTTATTTAATGCTTCCAATAAAAAGAAACATTTCTTCACTGCCCCAAGAAAGACTTATGACATCCGAAGAGAAGAAGAATTTCCTTAGCAAGAAGAAGAAACATACTGTTGTGCCTCAAGGAAAATCAAAAAATTTGGTACCTGTAGTATGTACCTCTTGTGGAGTTTATGGTACCTTGTATTTATTACATGCACCTCAGGTGAAAGTTACTGTAGGCAGCACAGGTCTTTGTTGTGCCAAGATGACATCTTTCGAGTGCTAATTAACTCCCTTCTGTGTTGACGTCAAGGAGGAGAAATATTTATTTTTGTCCTCAGAAGAAGAAATATTTCTTTTACTAATCAAGAGTGGGAAACTTTTTTTCTGATGCCTCAAGAGGACTGCATATTTCTTTGCAGCTGAAGAAAGCAAAACAATTTTGTTCTAAACAAACAAAACAAAACAAATCATATTTCCTTGCAGCTAAAGAAAGCAACACAATTTTGTTCTAAACAAACAAAGCATTTTTTTTAAATATTTCCTTGCAGCTAAAGAAAGCAAAACAATTTTTTTCTAAACAAACAAAACAATTTTTTTCATATTTCCTTGCAGCTGAAGAAAGCAAAACAGTTTTGTTCTAAACAAACAAAACAATTTTGTTGTAAACAAACAAAACTGTTTTTTCTTTTTTTTTTCTTCATATTTCCTTGCAGCTGAAGAAAACAAAACAGTTTTGTTCTAAACAAACAAAACAATTTTCTTCTTAAGAAGAACACTTCTTTAGCATCTCAAGAAAAAGGAATGCTCCTTTGGTGCTCCAAGATAAAATATTTTCTTACACTTAACAGTACTGTCTTTACTTCCTCATGGAGAGGAAATATTTCTGGAGCACCTCAAGAAGAAGTGTTCTATTTGTGTGCTAAAAGAAAGAAACCAAATTAACTTCCTCGAGGAGAAGGTTTCTTGAACAACTCATGAATTTCTTTGGCTCCTGTTTTATTTAGCATCACCAGTAGAAGAAACATTTCTTTAGCATGCCAGGAAGCAAGCAGAAACCTTTCTTTGGCTCATCAAGAAGCAGTCACATTTTTTTTTTTTTTTTTTTTAGCACATCAAGAAGCAGATTTTTTTTTTTTTTTTAGCACACCAAGAAGCAGAAACATTTCTTTAACACACCAAGAAGCAGAAACATTTCTTTGGCACACCAAGAAGCAGAAACATTTCTTTAGCACACCAAGAAGCAGAAACATAGAAACTTTTCTTCAGCACCTCTGTAAGATTTTTTTAAAATGGCATCAGAAGGAGAGGAGATATTTATGAATCAAGAAAGCAAGAAAAATCTGATCCCATAAACATGGAAAAAAAAGAATTAAAAGCATTGCTATGAGCATGAACAAAATGAGTTAACCTGTTCATGATCAAAAATAAACTGAAATTGTCCACACCCACTCATTTTCAATTTGTTCTTGATCTCATCAAGAACAAATTGAAAATGAGTGGGTGTGGACAATTTCAGTTTATTTTTGATCATGAACAGGTTGGAAGTATGGGTATGAACAGTTTCCTGTAAAAGCATTGCTATGAGCATGAACAAACTGAGTTAACTTGAGATCAAGAACAAATTGAAAGTGAGTGGGTGTGGACAATTTCAGTTTATTTTTGATCATGAACAGGTTGGAAGTATGGGTATGAACAGTTTCCTTTCACTTGTGAACATTATCAAGTCACTGAAAGTGTGAGTGTGAACAATCATGAACAAACTGAATGTAAAACCATGAGAGATGGACAGTGTGAAATTATGTTGTACTGTATCAGTATGTGCGTGTTATTTGTGGGTTAAAGGTCCCATCAACTACTCGGGATCACCTCATTTTTGACCACTAGTGTGCATGGTCATTTTCAGATTGTGTTGCATGACTGTTGTTGATTTTGATATTATATTATTAACTGAAACAGTTTGAAAGTTATAATTCAAGGTTGAACAAAGCATGAAGGCATTCCTTGAAGCATCCTTAATTTGAGGTAATGTTGCAAAGTATGAAACTGTTGAAAATAATATAATTGATGTAACAAGCTTATTTTTATTTTTATTTGAACAGTGTGAAACTTAAATGTTTTTATAGCAATTTCCAGAGCATGAACAAGTTAAAAGAAAAGCTGTGATGAATTTGAAATAATGCTGTGTAGGTGAGCAGTTTAACAGAAACTGAGAAAATGAACAAACTCCCCCATGTCTACCTGTGAATATTTACAAGTTGATAGAAGATTTATGACAATTATGAACATCAAAGCTAGAAGCAAATTATGTGAATAGATGCTCAGGCCAGACCGTGTGAGGCCAACAGGAATCCGATGCAGTTGTGTGCATGCATGTGTGTACCTCACTCTATGCCTCACTTTCTGGCATCTGCCTCCAAACTCTGCAAGAATTGATTATGCCACTGGAGAGTCACTCTTTCTCTTTGCATATCTGCCCTCCAGTGCTGTCAGCACCCACTGGAAGGTTTGGGTACTAAAAAGACTGTAAAAGCAACATAGCATTGCAAAATGCGCAGATACATGAGGCACGTTCCCCATAGGTAAAAACTATTAATTGCATCTTCATTTACAAAACATTTTGCTTTCATTTGTGATGCCATAAGCAATTTGGATGGCTATAAAAGAAATGCCTGATGTAATCTGAGTTGCCTGTTACAAATTTACTGCTGTTTGAGCACCAACAAAAGACTGTCTGCTAGCTGTCAGTTTTCATTGACCTATGGCGTAACCTATCTGGCAGTGGTTGGAGGACCAGCACTTGGAATTTTTGTATGTACAGGTGCACGCTTGAATGTGTGTTGCAAGCATTATTGTATTATTTAGTCTTTTTTCAGCCTGTATTCCCTTGCAGCATGGAAGACGGGACGTGTTATAAGTCTTTGTTATTGTTACTATGATCCAAATGGTTTATGTCTGTATTTCTTGCAGCGGGTGGCTCAAATGAAAGTCATTGTCAAAGAAAGTCTTGTACATTTCTCGTATTACGTAAAGAAATTTGTTGAAGAATAATAATTTTGTGTGCAAAGTTTGCACTTTATGATACCTGCTACACATGAAGCCCCCACCCCCACCCCCCATTCCCCTACCCACCATGTTTAGAATTAAAGATTTTGTTTGTATTGATTTTTACTTCTTTTAAACATAATTTTTAAATGTGCTCAAAATGCTAGCCTGAAGAGGTCGGCAAAGTCCCAGATCGCTCATCTTCAAAGAACTCTGGGGTTTTCTGAAGATTTTAATTTATTAAAGAATAGGTATGTTCATGCCATTTTGGAAAATTAGATTTGTGCTCACCTGAAAGTGTTAATTCCATGTCCTAAAGAGGCAAGGTTCACACACCTTTTGCCCCCCATCTTTCTCACTGTCTAAACTTTTATAAGCACTATGGGCACAGTCTTTAAAAAACAAATTTGCTTTAAATTCACATTTAGAAATTAACATTAAATTTGTTCAGCCATCCACATTCATTCAGTCTTCTATTCACTGCGAAGCTGGTTCTTGAACCCCACCTTTCTCTACCTCAAATCGTTTTATTCTTCTGTGTTTTTACAAAATTGATAATTTCCACATTCGTTTGAGTTTGCTGCAGAGCATGGGTTGTGTGATAGTATGAATGTCCAAGAATAAATGTATGTTTCAGAGAGAGAATGTTAGTAATGGTAAATGCTTAGCTTGTATGAATGTCAAAGAATAAATGTATGCTTTAGAGAGAGAATTTTCGTAATGACAAATGTTTAGCTTGTATGAATGTCAAAGAATAAATGTATGTTTTAGAGAGAGAATTTTAGTAATGATAAATGTTTAGCTTGTATGACTGTCAAAGAATGAATGTATGTTTCAGATAATTTTAGTAATGATAAATGTTTAGCTTGTATGAATGTCAAAGAATAAATGTATGTTTCAGAGAAAATTTTAGTAATGCTAAATATTTAGCTGGTATGAATCTTCGAATGTCAAAGAATAAATGTATGTTTCAGAGAGAGAATTTTAGTAATGATAAATGTTTATAACAGTAATGGATACTGTATGAAGCTATGACAGAACAAATCAAGAAAAATGAATGCAGTGAATGGACTTTTGTTTTTATTTCTTTGCAATGTTTGTGACTGGAACACAATGAATTGCAAGAGAGAGAGCATACACACACACACACACACACACACACACACACACACTTGAATGCATACATATACACACACATACTTGCACACACATGAATGTATGTATGCACATACATACACATGAATGCATGCCTACACATGCACATAATTATATGTGCACATTTGCACACATAAATATATGCATTTACACATGTACACACAAACATCAATGTGTGCATGCATGCACACACATATAAATGCATACATACATGAATGCATACACACACACACACACATGAGTCCATGCATGGACGTGAATGCAGGCATATATACATGCATATATACATGCATGCACGCACATGAAATTGCGGATGCATACATATATATATACACAAACGTGAATGCATGCATACACAGCAATGCTTGCACGCACATCAAATTGTGAATGCATATGTATGTATATATACACATGAACATGCACACACTCATGGTCTGGACTTGTTCTTGGTTCTGCCAACTGGCAGCCGCTGTACATAACAGTCATAGTAACGCCACATCACATGCCCTGAAAACTTCCACGGTAACGTCCAGCAGCCAATGAGCTTGGTGAGCCACCCTCTGTCCTGAACGCACCCCACTCCATCCTGTATAGCACTGATTTGAGCCAGTCTTAGTGTTGCCGGGGTGGTGCATGCATTGAATTTTCATGCCCCAGGTGGGTTCGTGGATACGTGAGGCATTAGAACTGGGCAGACCTGTGGCCTTTATTTAAAAGTCATTGTAGTAATATTTGTAAGTCCCAACATTATCCCAGTTCAAATCTCACCTAAAAACCTTGTTTGCCCGGGGTTTCCAGTAGAATCTAGTAGTTTGAAAAAAGGTGTGTCGGTGTGTGGCTGTTGAACATAGATGGATGAATAGGGAGGGGGGAGAGGGAGAGCATGAGAGATCTAGGAAAGAGTATTGATTACTTATTAATTTTTGTATCTGAGTGGAGGAGTGAGATTGGTGTGTGCATCTCTCTCTCTCTCTCTCTCTCTCTCTCTCTCTCTCTCTCTCTCTCTCTCTCTCTCTCTCTCTCTCTCTCTGTGTGTAACATGGTTATTGTCTGATTGATGATAATGGTAGACTACAATATTTAAGATTCTGTTTGTTTGAAATGTTAGATAACAGCACTTTATAAGAATTATTTATTATTATTATAACCCTGTCCCAAAAAAAAGAGAAATACAAGAACAACCTGACAACCAGCATTATATTAGCATGATACAACAGCAAGAATAATAAACTCCTTAATTATTTTTTTTACAAAACTTCCAGACAAACACTGGGAACCGAAGAATATATATAACACAAGGTAACTGATATAACAATCCAGGTCAATACATGCAGCACTCTTACAAAGAATAATGTTGACCATAATATATTCCAATATTTGACAGAAGACAAAAAGGTTAATTTTTTAACTGGTGCACTAGTAACCAATACTGCATCTAAATCCTAAGGAAATCCAATAAACACAGCATATTAAATACAATAAATTATCCAGACTCCATTCTTGACCAAATATACGTCTAATCAAACTGATACCAAGCTTATAAACTTCACCCACAAGAGTCCAGGCGAGATCAAGAGGAGGGAGGTGAGCTGAACTCTCACGAACAAGTTACACTGTCATTTGCGGATCCAGGCGAGATCAAGAGGAGGGAGGCGGCGCTGGGCTCAGAAAGTTGGACTGTCCTTTGCTTCAGTTGTTCCCCAACAGCAGTGCTACGGATACGGACCTGTCCTTGTGGCTCGGCTCCGCACTGCAGTTGAAACAGCAGTTGCGGAGTACACTAGTGCTGGCGAGGTCCCCACTGTCTTAACACAGTTGTTCTGGCGGTGGTTCACCGCCTCCTCGGTTTTTTGAGGGTCGGATGGCGCGGACGAACCACTCGCTCTTTCCCTCCGCCCCCCCCCCCCCCCCCCCTCCTCCTCCGCTTCCCCGGGTCGGGTAGCCATGAATAGCTCGTCCCAGCGCTCCGACCCGTAAAGACCGAAAAGACCGTCAGTCAACGACCGGACAACAATGTTAAGGAGGTGGGGACCTCGCCAGTGTGAAGCAACTTGCGTACTTCGCTAATTTCCGTTTCAACAGCTGTGCGGGACAAAGTCACAGTGTCCGAAAAGCAGCTGTTGAGGAACAACCCAGCAGCAAGAGACTCCACCCAGCTGTGAAAGCCCAGCTCCACGTCCCTGCTCTTGGTCTATTCTGGGCTCTGACACTGAGATCCTCTACATGTACTGCACTAGTTTCGCAAAAAAAAAAAAAAAAGAGAGAAAAAAAAAGTCAACAACAACAAAAAGTCAACAACAACAAAATAATAATATAAAAAAATAATCACTCTCCGACCCGGATGATGATGAAGTGATGAAGTGTTGCTTCACGTCTACAGAAAGCGTAGGTTTGTTAGGGACGGGATCCTGAGCTAACTCCGACCCCGAACCCATGGCCCTGGTTATGTAACCTTCTTCTGACAAGGGACCTTCAGACCATTAAGCCTTAAAGTCAAGGCAACAGTACACAATACTGAAAAAGACACTCCTTCATGGTGTTTTACGTTCACAGAAACCACAAGGCTTATTACGGACGGGGACAAAGGGTGGAAGGAGGTATGGAGGTGGGGAAAGAGGGATTGAATATATATATTCCTATCGCTACACTGTCACCACCAGGATGACTCCTGCTTTAAAGATGGGCAGCGATGAGAGCCATTTTAATGTTTCATTAATTGTGATGAACAAAGTCACAAGACAGTGTCCACAAACCACAACCAGTTTTCGAAGAGAAAGGAGAGCTGAAGCAGAATCGAGCCGAAGTCCTTCTGCGTACCAGCCTAACGCCTTACCGCTAGGCGAAACCGGCTCACTGATATCCTGTACATGTGCTGCATTAGCTTCGCGAAAAAGTCACCCTCCGGCCCGGAATCCGCTCTTCCTGGTTACGTGGTTCCGGTCCCAGAGATGCCAGCCGATTTGTGGCCGCCCCTAGATGGCGCCCTGCAAGCCTGCGGCGATTAATGAGAGCCACGAGCACGATGACCACAACGCTGGACACTAGGATTATCACAATGCTCACAGACAGCTGGAGGTTGCTGGCCATTCTGATCCTTTCGTTCTGTCCCTCACTCGGGAACACCTGCCATTGGTCAGCCGTGATGTTGTTGGACACCTGCCATTGGTCAGCCGTGGTGTTGTTGGACACCTGCCATTGGTCAGCCGTGGTGTTGTTGTCTGGAATGGGGGAAAAGGGTGAAAGCGATTGTTCAAAAAGACCGCTGAAGAATGAAATTACAGGGGCGATGAGACCACGACAAACAGAACCGTCAGTATATAAGTAAACATATTGCTTAACGTCCACGGAAACCATAAGGCTTATTAGGGACGGGGACTAGGGGGGAAGAGGGTATGGAGGTGGGGGGGGGGGGAGATTATATACCTATCGCTACACTGTCACCATCAGAATGACTCCTGCATTAAGATGGGCAGCGATGAGAGCCATTTTAATGTTTCAGTAGGAAGTGATGGACAAAGTCACAAGACAGTATCCACAAATCACAACCTTAGGAAGAAAGGGGTGAATATGTACGGTGTGGTGTGGGGGGTGGGTGGGTGGTGTGTGTGTGTGCGTGCGTGCGTGCGTGCGTGCGTGTGCGTGCGGGCGTGCGTGTGTGTGTGTGTGTGTGTGGGGGGGGGTCAGCAAATGTGTTGTTAGACACCTGCCATTGGTCAGCCGAAAAAAGGTGAAAGCGATTGTTCAGAAAGACCGCTGGAGAATGAAATTACGGGGGATGAGACCACGACAAACAAAACCGTCCGATGATGATGAGTTGATGCTTAATGTCCTCAGATGTCAGTTGACATATTAGGGACAAGTTGTGACCAATGCCGAAGCACGGTTCAATAAATCTTTACGTCCACGGAAACCAGAAGGCTCGTTAGGACCGACAGCCCAGGATGTCCACCTCGACTCTCACACAGCTCCTGAACTATGAAAAAAACCGTCCGGAAGAAAAGGGTGAATATGTACGGTGTGGATAGGATTTAGCGTGACTACTTGTCGATTTCGAAGACTGTACAAATCGATAGGTTAAGCCCTCCAAGTATCCCGTAAATTGTCCCCCTCGCCAGGACTCCTTCTGTCATCATATCCTGGCAAACAAAGCAAAAAGCGCTTTTCTAAACCGATGTCACAAACTGTATAGCTGTATAGCGCACTCGTTGATGTAATTTTGTGTTAAGCGAGGTCGTGTGATTCTGTCTTTGCGGTTATGTTATGGTAAATGCAGTGGTTTATGCAATCCAGATGTCACACGAAAATGCGTGCGCGCGCACGCACGCACCCCCCCCCCACACACACACACACACACACGCACGCCCGCACGCACACGCACGCACGCACGCACGCACGCACACACACACACCACCCACCCACCCCCCACACACACACACACCCGAACTTGAACTACAATTTTTTTATTTTTTTTTACACCGACCCGGAACTGCAATAAGGCTGAGACAGTTAGCATTATTCAGCACATCTGAGCGCTTCATTTCTTTCCAAATTCTTTCAGACATATATGAATGTATTAGCTTAAGGCATACCTGAATTGTTAGACGAAGTTGAAGAGGAGTTAGTCAGAGTCGAAGAACTATCAGCAAAATTCGAAGTCGTTGCCATGGCTACTTTGAGGTAAAATTTTACCCAAGTGTGATGCCGACGGATCGAAATCAAACCACGATTTCCTTTTCTTTTTTCTTTTTTTCTTTTTTTGTTGTTGTTGTTGTTGTTGTTGTTGTTGATTGTACGTTTTTTCTTCTGCCCTGATTATTACTTCCTTTTTTTTCTTTTCTTTTTCGTAGCGCCTTGAGGTTTAAGAAAACCACTGACCTCTAAAATCGAACAACAGAATCTTGATAATTATGGGTGTTGACAGTGAGATTTGTTTTCGACTCAGTAATTAATTTGCACAGCCGCTGTAGAAATCGCCTTCATGATCAGCCACTTAGAGTCTAAAACGCTAAGACCATAGCTGTCCATATCTTGATCATAAGCGTGGCTTCAGTTACGCTGACAGTGTGTACCTAACACACTGGGGTCACTAGGTACTGAAACACTCGCTTCCGGAGAAGGAAGAGCACCTATGGGAGTTCCTCATCCTCAGACACTCCACGGCCTGATTTTGGCTCTGTTGGTTGAAGTGTTGCTTTACGTCCACAGAAAGCGTAGGTTTACGGGAGACCAAGACGTCCACCTCGACTTTCACACAGCTCCTGAGCTCTGATGAGTTTGGCTCTACTCTGCTCACTGCTTAAATCCTGACACTCCACGGTCTGATTTTGGCCCTACTCTGGTCACTGCCTAAATGCGTCGTAGGTTATGAGTCTCCGTCACAGCTGAAATGGCCTGGCCTCGTTTTAGTTACTGACGGAATTCCTTCTTCTTCTTTTTTTCTTTTTTTTTGTAACCGGACTCAGTGCCGTAACAGGAGAGATGTGTGTCTTCGGCGTCACTGATCGTGAGACACTGGACAAACAACCATTGTGCCTGTAGCCTGAATAGCTCGGGCTGTCTTCTTCAACAGAGGACGCTAGGAACATTCCCAGACAGACTGCTTCACTTACTGACGAATGTGTGCCATCTGCACTGACAAATGTCTCAGCAGTAGCCTGTGATATATGCTCAAGCCAAAAAGTAAAGCAACCATAAGAAATGAGGAGTGTAGTACGTTTAATTTTTTCATCATAAAAAAAAAGTTCGATGACGCTTTCAGAAAGTGGTCAATGATTTGTGAAAGCATTGACCGTGTGGACGATCACTTTTGTAGATATTTTTGATATTTTCTATCCGTTTGTCTGTATAATTGGGAAAGAACCTGCTGACTGAAAGCTGGTACTTGAACCGTTTAGCAGCTGGACGCTCAACCAAGCCAAGACCTTGCCATCCGACGGCGTCAGTTTAATGGATTCTGAACCTAATTAAAAATTCATTTCGCTAGTACCTAATACTGGCAAAACTGGTATTTTCACACACTTATCGGGTACGTTTCTGACGTGTCTTTCACACATGTGAAAGTGTGAGAGTACGTGTGAAACTGACTGCATGTTGAATGGA
>CAUZXP010000509.1:130503-155503 GCA_963584105.1 Alviniconcha strummeri | reverse complement strand
GTAGCGTACAGGCAATGTTAAAACCACAGCCACTGAGCTTTTGTGTGTGTGCTATTGGCAGACTATAACAACACGCAACAGGTGCCACACATTAATTACAACCAAACGAAGAAACAACATCTACAGGTATAAAACATTCACAGTTTAAGAGTGCCCCAGACAGGCAAGGCTAAAACCACAGACACTGAGTTTTTGTGTGTTTTCAGTCTTAATTAGCCGACTTCAGTTAGGAACCGACTGAGTGTGCGATGCACACGATCGAGTAACCTCCTATAATTAAAGACAAAAATATCGGCGAGGTTTTATTGCCAGTCAAAACTGCGTCGGGATCAGGAGCGATGAGCGAAACTATGATAAATTCGATCACAATGTCTACACGGCCAGACAGCAGCTGGGAAAACAGTAACTGCTAATATCAAAAACCGTTTACGTGCATGTCATGCTATAAACTTCACTAGGCGCCGCTCTGTGCAATGAAATATTCTGGAGAATAAAGAAAGAAAGAAAAAAAAATGTCATCACACCCACGCTTACCTTCAGCCTCGTCAAACCGTATTAACCCCTTCACTGCCCCAGCCTGTAAAATTTCCGGGCTGAAAAATGCGCGGACGCGCCTGCAAACAGTATATTTTCCGGTCTTATAACACATCTACTCTGAATGCTGTGCGTTTTGATGAAAGTCCTTTCACATGCCAAGCGAAAAGGAAAACAAAAAGGTTTAAGGGTTTCAGATTTCAAACTTTCATTGGTCGTTTTTAAATGACATCATGGCAGTGAAGGGGTTAATTACGAAACGTATCCACAGGACACACACAAAAACCGATCACTCAGTCGCTATTGTTATAATCATACTTGACGCACCTCACAGAGCTACAAGCAGCAGTAGCCTTGCGGTCTACTCAAAGCAATACAGAATTTCAGTTTGACACTGAATGACACAGGGATAATAGAACACAACACAACGCAACAGAACAGGCACGCACGCGCGCACTCACGCACGCACACACACACACACACACACACACACACACACACACACACACACACACACACACACACACACACACATTGACACACACGCACACACACACACATACGCACACACACACACGCGCACGCACGCACCCAAGAACACGTGATGACAAAACGTGCCGGGGTGACAAAGCGTGTAGGCAGTGTGTCAAATTTGACACATTTTGTCACCACCGGAGTGACAGAACGTCAGTGCCGCAACAGGGCTCTTAAGTTTTGCAGACTGGTCCCACAGCGACAGGGGCCATATTTGTCTAAGTCACGTCACAAGCACTGCCCATCAACACACTGAGACTAGGGTGTTAATTAGCGCTCGAAATAAGTAACACAACTACAACAACAAAGACCTGAGTCGCCTACGGTAACCATCAAATAATGGCTCCTCAAAGGGATGTCCCTCTGGTGGAGTTTATGTACCCCTTGTATTTAGACGCATGCCAGGTGAGAGTTACCGAAGGCAACTTAGGTCTTTGTTGTTGTACTTGTGCTACGTATTTCCAGCGCCAGTTAACTCCCTTGTGGGTCAAGTTGATTCTACACGAGCGCTCTGGACCTCGTACTGTTTCAGAACTGCCCATCAAGTTTACCCCAATGAATATCAGTGATACCATGTGCTGATACAAGTCGGTAATAAGGAGTGGTTCTGGGTGTGGCGGCTGCCCACACTGACAGTGTTCTCTGCCGTGGACCATTGATAGCTGACATACACGTCTCTCAGTGTTTTGTAACGAATGACTACGTATCATGGCAACCCACTGCGCGGCCTTACAAAGAGTTTGCCAATGGACCTAGCCTACAGTGAGCCGGTTTGGCTTAGCGGTAAGGCGGCGTTAGGCTGGTAAGCAGAGGGACTGACCTTGGTTCGAATCTGCTTCGGCTCTCCTTTCTCTTCAAAATTTATGGTCTGTGCGGGACACTGTCTCACGATTACGAAACATTAAAATGGCTCTCGTCGCTGCCCACCTTAATGCAGGAGTCATTCTGGTGGTGACAGTGTAGCGATAGGTATATAATCTCCCTCTCCCCCCATCTCCATACCCTCTTCCCCCCCTACCCCCTCTCCCCGTCCCTAATAAGCCTTATGGTTTCTGTGAACGTTAAGCACAATGTTTACTTTACCTTCCAAGGCTAGGAAGGATGTCGTAAACCAGTGCTTGGAGTTTGGTCCTCGGTTTGCCGCCCAAGTGGCGGTCTCAACTGCTCGCTTCTTTCGGTCTTCCTTGACTGACGTAACTGCAGCTGCAGGAACTGTCGAAGTGCGCGTACGATACGATTCCGCAAAGGCCAGGGGGTCGAATCTCAACAAATAAATCTCATCGCCAGCAAATGTGCCGTCTTCAGTGATAAGTTGGCAACAGGGGGTTGTAACTTATGTTACCTCTTGACTGACACGTCTGTGAACAGGCCATAGCGATGTTGGGGAACGCCGCCAGAGCTTAGCTTCACTGAAAGGTAGTTTCTTAATAATTAGCATATCCTTTTTTTCTTTCTTTTTTCTTTTCTTTTTTAAGCTGGTACTAGACAAGAACGTTTGAAAAACTGATATCCAACAAATCTGATAACGTGCCCCCCCCCCCCCCCCCAACACACACACACACACACACACACACACACACACACACACACACACACACACACACACACACACACACACACACACACACACACACACATCATCATCATCATCATCATCATCATCATCATCATCGAGTCATCATCATCATCATCGAGTCATCGCTAGCAGTGATTAATTTATTGCAGTGGCAGAGCGGCCGCCGTTCCGGCCTAGTCCAGACTGAGACACTACTCAGTAAAGTATCTCTGCCTGGTTAGAGGCCGCCGTACCGGCGCGGAATCCACCACTGAGTACCGGGATCTTTTTCAATCACTGAGTCTCTCTTAATGAGTCTCTCTCCCGTCTCAGTCTCTCTGGTAGGCTAATGCCGGTCGGTTATTCAGTGTGACTCTTTTAGCCAAGGGACGGTACACTCAGTGCCAGGTAGCGGCGGTTCAGTGATTTCAGTTCAACTTGTTCCTTTTACTGAGTCGGGAGCCGCACAGTTTTATTACATATATGTATGAACACACACACACACACACGCGCGCGCAGACCGGAGAGCTGGGCCGGCAGCTGCTCCAGTTCCGGACACCGCTGAGGAAGACTAATCAAAACTAGACCTCACGGGGTGCCCCGCGCCTCCCACCTACCCATATATATTATATGTTTCGGTGTTGCATGGTAAAAAGATACTAATTTGGCTGAGAGTGACTTCCCTTGAAAATTACGGCTTTGACAGTGAAACTTGAAAGGTGGAACGCGTATCATCATTGCTTCTGTAACTGTAACAGCAACTAATTTGGGGTGACCGGGATTGAAAATGTCTGTGGAAGACTTCGTGACACGCACTCGAAAACTTCTTGAGAAAGAACGTGATGCCGAAATTGAAGAAACAAGGTCTCTGCCTTTGTCAACGTCTAAAGTTACTGCGAATAGTGTAATACTAGAGCGTCTTCTTTTGTCGCCATTGATAGAACTGGTAGTGGTCAAGGATTTGACCAATATTTATCTAATCAAATTAATGTCATATGTTTCAGCCTTGAAAGTCTAATATTTTACGTACTGTATGCTTTACAATTTGATAGCCAGAAAAAAGTCGCCAAACCACAAATATTTGGCAGCCGTACTTGAATGTTGTTATTATGTTAAACAACAGGAACACTCGGCGACAATGACAAGCCACGTGCGCTGTATTGACTCGATTGCGACAGGCATTATGAATCTGTTTTCAGGTTATATATTGGCCAAGTACCTTCCAGTGCCCATGCATTCCATAACTGTGACACTAACATAACTAATTTGTAAACATGATGATGAACAGCTGGTGGCTGACTATGATTTATGAATATGATTTTAAACAGGTAATATACTAATAATAACTGGCGCTGTGATTGTACTTTGCAGTGTGAAACACAGTTTTTGTGTGGAAGATTTGTATGCACCATGTATTGAATTATTCATAAGAATTTATTCATAAATTGTCTAGTGTTGTACTACTACTAGTAATGCATCTCACACTCACAGCCAATGTGTGTGTGGTAAGTGGTTATCAGATTTCTAGTATGGTTTACACTGACTGACGGAGTAAAACTAAACATTTTTGCCGTGACCTACACCATGTTAAATTTAGACTTAGAGATAGTTTGTGCCCTCTGTCTTGTTGCATAAAACTGAAACCCTATACAGCACTTGCCTGACTTTGATGATTAAATGCAGCATTGCACCCCAGTGCTGCATGTGCTTTTTACTTTTGATGTGCGCAACCTACATTTCCTTTTTGAAGCTCTTTTAGTTTTACCCAGTCACACTATGGGATTGTGACTAACTGAATTTCTGGGTGCTGCCAAAATTTTTTGCTTTGAACAAATCAAGCATTTTTTAATGCCCAGTTTTGACATCCTTTTTCCACTTTGGGAGTTCTAAACATTCTTCTCTCCAGATATATTACTTATCAGGCCTTCCTTGGCCATGTATGAATTATTTGAATATCACATTATCATTATGTCACCTATTCTTTGCTGACTTCATTTTTTGTGACTGAAACTAGTGAAACTGAAAGGGTGAAACATGATGCACATGCACCTAACTGTCATGTCAGAGTCTGTGCATTGCAAAGTCTGACTTACATTCTTGCAAGCCAGTATGCACAGATGCAGTTAGAAACAAAAGCAAACTACCTGATGACTTCACTGCAAGTGCCCAACACTTCTTTTTTAGTTGCTAGATGAATTGTTTTGGTTATATTGGTGATAGAAATGGTAAAATACTTGCTACTTTTACTCATTTTAGGGCTTTGGTTTAGTGCATGCTGGGTTATTTAAATTTAATGTTTCCATAATCCACCAAACTCTGGCATGGACTAAAGACTAAAGATCTGTGGTCTTTCTTTGTGCTTATAGTTATACTGTTACAGGTGACATGGTGGACCTCAGTTGATACTATAACTATAGTCTCATCCACAAGACTTTGTTAAATCTGCACATAATTTTGACCCCAGGCAAAGCTTGGAGACAAAGCCAAGCATGTATTGTAACAGTCACCCATCGTTGTGGCAACCCACTTGATCAAGCTTGTAATGTAAATTTGATAAGAAAATGGCTTTCAGCTATTCACGAGCTATAGTCTTACTATGATAGTAACTATGCTGCAATTGCAAATGCAGTACCAACTCTCCATCGCTCTCTCTTCTTGCAGGACATCTTAGACACTGGTCACTGGGTTCAGGACTTTTGAAATTGTCACTAGTGTCACTGTCAGCTATGACTATGTGTGCACCCTCTCAGTGTCTGTATCATCTGGTTGCAGGGTCCTCACAGAGCAGCTGCCAGCCAAGGAGTTGCAGCGCCGCGGTGTGTGTCTGATCAAGTTACGCCTGGCCGAACGTAGCACAGGCCTCTATGGGCGTACAGTGGCCACTTTTCAGCCCTTCTGGCCGGGCAAGGACCTGCCCTCCCACAACTTCACGCCAGGTAATGCTGGCAGAATGGACACATGATGAAGGAGAAGATATGCAGACATACACCCACTCACCCATACACACACACACGCACGCACACATACAGTGTGCACATGTGCATAGGTGTGTGCACGTGTCTTTAATTTGTATTGTTTTGCGTCCATGTGCATTTTTCTTGCACTACAGGTCTGTGTGAATGATGTCACTGAACCGATGTTACAAGCTAGTAACATACTAACAACGGCACAACAAGCCATGCAGATCTGTGCAATACAATCAGAGTGTTGGTGGTTGTGTCAGAAAGTGTAAAAGCTAACACTAGCAACCAGGTATCAGTTGTGGTATCTGACAGTGACAGTGTTTGTGTACAGTTGACAGTGTTAGGGTGACACAGGGAGGTGTAAAGACTCAGCCATGTGCCAGGTGCAGTTTCTGACAGTGTTTGTGTGCAGGTCGCATTGTTTGGGTGACACAGGGAGGTGTAAAGACTGACAGCCATGTGTCAGATGCAGTTTCTGACAGTGATGGTTTTTGTGTGCAGGTTGCATTGTTTGGGTGACACAGGGAAGTGTATAGACTGACAGCCATGTGCCAGGTGCAGTTTCTGACAGTGACGGTGTTTGCGTGCAGGTCACATTGTTTGGGTGACACATGGGGGGTGTAAAGTTTCACAGCCATGTGTCAGATGCAGTTTCTGATGGTGAAAGTGTTTATGTACTGGTGGTATCATTAGGGTGACATGGGGAAGTGTAAAGACTCACAGCCAGGTGCAGTTTCTGACAGTGACGGTGTTTGTGTGCAGGTGACATCGTGGGGGTGACACTGACACATGAAGTAGTGCAGGCTGACAACAAGGTGTCCGGCGTGGTATCCCGTGTACTGCCAGCGTCAGTGCAGGTGGCGTTTGAGGAATCAGAAGATATATTTTCTCTGGAGGATGACAAGCAGTACCGTCTGACCAAGCTAGCCAATGATGTTACCTACAGAAGGCTGAAGAGGTGCGTGTGTTAAAGTGACTTTGTGAGTTTGCGTTTTGCAGCAGCAAAAGTCTGAAGTGATTAAGGAGAATGATTACACACTGCTCTCAACCAGTTTGGAAGACATGATACACTTAAATGCATAAAAAATAGACACAACAAAAATCAGTGGGAGGATGGTGATGGTAACTTGAATTGTTTTTGTGTGTGTATGTGCGTTACTGTTAAGCAGGGAAAGCAGTCAAAATTAGAAATTATTAGATTTTTCTAATTGGTTTGTAGTTGATGCAGTGGATTTGTCCACAATGTAGTTTAACTTTAAGTACTATTTTAATGTGTTTTTGGTGTGTTCAAATCTGTTGCACAAAAAGGCATAGAAATGACACCAAATAGAAAAAGAAAAATGAGCCTAGCTGTGTATTGTGTTGCAGTGCAGTCTAAAGAGTGGAAATCTGTCTGTTTACAGTAATTTTACTAGTATTATGTACTTCCAAGTGTGCGGATATGTGTATTACTTCCAGCATCTAACACCATGACATGTATTTGTGCATGTGTGGGTCTGTTCTTGTGCACATGTGTGTGTGTGTGTGTGTATGCACATGTATTTGTCTGCATTTGTTACTGTGGTGTGTGTGTGCAGGGCTCTGAGCGACCTACAGGGCTACTCGTCAGGACCGTGCCAGAGACTGATCAACGTTCTGTTTGGATTGTCTCCACTCACGCCACCAGCCGTACAGCAAGGTAGGGCCACCAGTCCAACAGCCTGTGACTTCTTGGTTTGTCGCAGCGTTAGCTTCCCCCATTTGTTTCCCCTGTTGTTGAAAGCGTTACAGAGAATCATGGACTGAAGCTGAGCTGGCAGTCCACAGGTGGCACAGATGGTGTCAACAGAAAGCTTTAGGTGACACAGATGTGATAAAACGTGCAGGCACATTAGGCCTAGGTAATGTTGACTAGTAGCTGACTGAGGGTCGGTATCAAAATATTTTGTTTATTGCCGGTACTGCGTACCAATAGTCTCAATGGTCTGGTGGAGGCTTTGCATAAGTACAATCTCAAAAAGAGTGGGGGGGGGGGGGGAGGATGCATAAATATCTCTTATAACAGTACTGATTGTATGTGTAGTCAGCTACTTGCATTCAGAAGACTTGCGCCACATGAATGCAGCCCCACATTAATTTGTGAAATTTGGTCTCACTCAGTCATTGACCATGCACAGGCCTGCATTCATCCAAATTTGTGTGCAGAGTGCGACTGGATCAAAGCAGGAATTTGATGAACTTTGTTGTGAGTGACTGTGTAGATTTGCAGTCATCCAAATTTGTGTGCAGGGTGTGACTGGATTAACACAGGACTGGATGCATCCCAGCAGGAATTTGGTGAATTTTGTTGTAAGTGATTATGCAGACATGCATGCATCCAAATTTGTGTGCAGAGTGCGACTGGATCAACACAGGACTGGACGCATCCCAACAGGAAGCGGTGAAGTTTGCACTGGCGCAGCAGGAGGTAGCGGTGATCCACGGCCCACCAGGCACAGGCAAAACCACCACCGTGGTGGAGGTGATCCTGCAGGCTGTCCGCAAAGGGGTCAAGGTGAGGTCAGATTTTTTTTTAAATATAAAAAATCTTCATGTGTCACACTGTGACAGATTTTTCTGTATGAACCCTGTCACAGGACTCAAAGGGTTAATCTGAACAGTCACCTGTTCCGCTTCAATCTCACCAGTGCTTTTTTACCCGTTGTTCAGGTGCTGGCACTGGCACCATCCAACGTGGCTGTGGACAACCTGGTAGAGCGACTGGGGGCACGCCACAAGCGTATCGTTCGTATCGGGCACCCGGCTCGTCTCCTACCCCACATCGCCCCCTTTGCTTTGGATGCCATGGTTGCTGCCAACGAACAGACCTCATTGGCCGCTGATGCTCGACGCGACCTCAACAATCTGCTGGTGGGTGTTCAGTGCTTAGGGCATTATGATCCTGCTGCGGGGCCACAGAAATTCAAAACACTGTGTGCAGTGAATGCATCAATGATCCTGATGACAGTGACAGTCAGTGTGTGGGTGAAGATGATGGTGATTGTTGCTATCAGTATTGTATGCATACACAAGGATGTCTTATTCACACCTGTTACACATATTCATCTTGCCAACATTCTTTCAAGCTCTGGACACAAAAGCAGTGTAGCTCAACCAAAAGCAGATGAGTGTCTTAGTTCTGCATCTCATTGTCCACCGTTTAGCTGTTCTTTATGTGTCTAAGTGTCTTAGTTTCACATCTCATTGTCCACCGTTTAGCTGTTCTTTAAGTGTCTTAGTTCTGCATCTCATTGTCCACCGTTTAGCTGTTCTTTAAGTGTCTTAGTTCTGCATTTCATTGTCCACCGTTCAGCTGTTAAGTGTCTTAGTTCTACAGCTCATTGTCCACCGTGTAGCTGTTCTTTAAGCGTCTTAGCTCTACAGCTCATTGTCCACCGTGTAGCTGTTCTTTAAGCGTCTTAGCTCTACAGCTCATTGTCCACCGTGTAGCTGTTCTTTAAGCGTCTTAGTTCTACAGCTCATTGTCCACCGTGTAGCTGTTCTTTAAGCGTCTTAGCTCTACAGCTCATTGTCCACCGTGTAGCTGTTCTTTAAGCGTCTTAGCTCTACAGCTCATTGTCCACCGTGTAGCTGTTCTTTAAGCGTCTTAGTTCTACAGCTCATTGTCCACCGTGTAGCTGTTCTTTAAGCGTCTTAGCTCTACAGCTCATTGTCCACCGTGTAGCTGTTCTTTAAGCGTCTTAGCTCTACAGCTCATTGTCCACCGTGTAGCTGTTCTTTAAGCGTCTTAGCTCTACAGCTCATTGTCCACCGTGTAGCTGTTCTTTAAGCGTCTTAGCTCTACAGCTCATTGTCCACCGTGTAGCTGTTCTTTAAGTGTCTTAGCTCTACAGCTCATTGTCCACCGTGTAGCTGTTCTTTAAGCGTCTTAGTTCTACAGCTCATTGTCCACCGTTTAGCTGTTCTTTAAGCGTCTTAGTTCTACAGCTCATTGTCCACCGTGTAGCTGTTCTTTAAGCGTCTTAGCTCTACAGCTCATTGTCCACCGTGTAGCTGTTCTTTAAGTGTCTTAGCTCTACAGCTCATTGTCCACCGTGTAGCTGTTCTTTAAGCGTCTTAGCTCTACAGCTCATTGTCCACCGTGTAGCTGTTCTTTAAGCGTCTTAGTTCTACAGCTCATTGTCCACCGTGTAGCTGTTCTTTAAGCGTCTTAGTTCTACAGCTCATTGTCCACCGTTTAGCTGTTCTTTAAGTGTCTTAGTTCTACATCTCATTGTCCACCGTTCAGCTGTTCTTTAAGTGTCTAAGTTCTACATCTCATTGTCCACCGTTTAGCTGTTCTTTAAGTGTCTTAGTTTTACATCTCATTGTCCACCGTTTAGCTGTTAAGTGTCTAAGTGTCTTACTTTTACATCTCATTGTCCACCGTTTAGCTGTTCTTTAAATGTCTTAGTTTTACATCTCATTGTCCACCATTTAGCCGTATTTTAAGTGTCTTAGTTTTACATCTCATTGTTCACCATTTAGCTGTTCTTTAAATGGCTTAGTTCTACATCTCATTGTCCACTGTTTAGCTGTTCTCTAAGTGTCTTAGTTCTACATCTCATTGTCCACCGTTTAGCTGTTCTTTATGTGTCTAAGTGTCTTAGTTTCACATCTCATCGTCCACCATTTAGCTGTTCTTTAAGTGTCTTAGTTTTACATCTCATTGTCCACCATTTAGCTGTTCTTTAAGTGTCTAAGTTCTACATCTCATTGTCCACTGTTTAGCTGTTCTTTAAGTGTCTAAGTGTCTTAGTTTTACATCTCATTGTCCACCGTTTAGCTGTTCTTTAAGTGTCTTAGTTTTACATCTCATTGTCCACCGTTTAGCTGTTCTTCAAGTGTCTAAGTGTCTTAGTTCTGCATCTCATTGTCCACCGTTTAGCTGTTCTTTATGTGTCTAAGTGTCTTAGTTTCACATCTCATTGTCCACCGTTTAGCTGTTCTTTAAGTGTCTTAGTTCTGCATCTCATTGTCCACCGTTTAGCTGTTCTCTAAGTGTCTTAGTTCTACATCTCATTGTCCACCGTTTAGCTGTTCTCTAAGTGTCTTAGTTCTACATCTCATTGTTCACCGTTTAGCTGTTCTTTAAGTGTCGTTTTGTAGCTTGATAAAGGGGATTACCCCAAAAATGTGCAGGTTTTATCCTGATAAGATTTTTTTATATAGACTTCTTTTGAACGTTTTCTGTGTTTGGATCTTGTTTTAAAATGCTAGCACTTAGTAGCAGTCATTCTTGTTTCATATTTTGTTGTTGTTTTGGTCTTATTCTGAGTGTGGCTCATCTCCTTTAGGGACAGCTGAAGGGCAAGCGTGGTCACAGTCGGTCAGGGATTCGCGAAGAAATGAAACAGCTGAGGCGTGAAGTGCGACAGCGAGAGGAGGCAGCCACACGCGACATCCTGAGTCGCGCTGATGTTGTCCTGGTGACCTTGACCTCTGCCTCCCCTGACTCACCTCTGAAACTGCTCGACGAAGACCACTTTGAGCTGGTTGTCGTTGATGAGTGTTCTCAGGTAAGAAAGCATGTGGGTACTCAGGTGAGGTAAGAAAGAGTGTGGGAAGTGTTGGATGGTTGGTTAGAGGGATATGTCCAGGCAGTGATGGTTGCAGGTGTTTGTGTGCTGTGTTTGAGGTCTGTGAGAGAAGAAAATTGCATTACAGGTGTTTTACTTTTGCCATTTGTGTGTTGGATTTTGTCTGCTGCTCCATTGCTCTGATATTCTGATGTAACAAGCGTAAGAGGTGGTGCATGCACAGTATTTTCTTGCTGTTGTTGTTAAAGCATATAATATGAAGGTCAAAGGACAGAGCACACAAGAAGTGAAAAAGAATGCTTATTTTAATGGGACTATAATCAGCAAACAGAAAATGAATCCTTAAGCAAACAATGAAGGAAATGGCAAATGGAATCTCTTGAGCTTTCCAATTCAAATTTTGCCCAGGTGTAACATAGCAGGAGTAGGAATTGGATTTTAATGTCCTGTCCACCACACAGGGTCACCTCAGGACAGCCAGGTGGAACATGAGCATGTTCCTTGACAGTGGAAAGCTAATTTATTTCATTTCTCTGATCATGTGTTTGTAACTAAGTTTTTCTTCAAAAAAGGGGTCCATCTAAAATATAATCATTGTTTCTTATCGTCCCATCAGTTTGATAAAACTTAGCATTCTTCTCAACTGTGTGTCTTGATATTTTCTTCAGAATGCTGGCGGTCATCTGTTTCACATGTTTTTTTAAAGGAAATTTTGAGTTGCTTTTCCAAATAAAAAATAAAAAATCTTAAACTGCATGACTGTTAGCATGTAAAACAAGATCAAAACACAAGGTTCAAACAAATACTTATTTATTTTGACACAGTATGCACATTTTCAAAGAAATCCCCTTTGTCAAGCCAAAAAAAGGACACTTAAACAACAGATAAATGGTTAAAAACAATGAAAAATGAGAGAGAGAGAGAGAGAGAGAGAGAGAGAGAAAATGAGACCGTTGAATATTGACAGGGGATTTCCCTGAGAATTTGCATACTGTGTGTCCGTGTCTAAATGAGCATTCATTTAAACCTTTTTGTGTTTGGATCTTGAGGAAAAAGCAGCTCTGACAATGACACTTTCCCACACTCTAACCAGCACCTGTTGAACAGTACCTTTAGGCTTTACTGTGATGGCAATGCTGGTGGTTAAGTTGGTTAGTAATTCAGTTTTAGTGTACTGTCAACCACACAGGGGTTAGCATGGAGTGAACAAGGACTGTCATTTATAGGTCAGTACACATTCAGAAGAACTCTTGTCTGAAGTTGGGTCAGCTGGCTAGCCGATGGCAGTGTTGATGATGGTGACAGTGTGGGTGATGATGTTGGCAAGGGTGGTGGTGTTGATGATGAGGGTGGCAATGGTAATGAAGAGGGTGACAATGTTGATGGTGACAGGCGCTGGAAGCAGCCTGCTGGATGGGTCTGCTGCATGGCCGTCGCTGCGTGCTGGCTGGCGACCCTCATCAGCTGCCTCCTACCATCCTGTCCAAACAGTGAGTTTCCAGCTCCTTTGGAGAAACGGGTCAGATACTCGCCTGCCTCAACACCACACCCCTTGACACTGTTTAAGCTGGATCATGAATTTCTGCAGCAGGAGCCCCGTAGACAAAGGAAACTACAAAGTATATTCTGAACAGAAACTTTGCCTTAAAGAAAAACCATTTGGTTTGTGAGGCTATGGGATTATTGATCACATGATACTGTATGATAATGCTACACACTGTACAGTATGCGTGCTGTTTTGGTTTGTGGGTCTGTGGGATTACTGATCACATGATATTGCATGATAATGCTACACATTGTACAGTATGCGTGCTGTTTTGGTTTGTGGTGCTATTGCTCACATGGTACTGCATGATAATGCTACACACTCTACAGTCTGTTTCTGCTGTTTTGCTTTGTGGAGCTATGGGATTATTGATCACATGATATTGCATGATAATGCTACACACTGTAGTCTGTGTATGCTGTTTTGGTTTGCTCAGGGCAGCGGGTGAAGGTCTGGGTGTGACGCTGATGGAGCGTGTGATGGAAGCACACGGGGACTCTGTGGTGCGGATGCTGACCACCCAGTACCGCATGCACCACGACATCATGCTGTGGTCATCGCAGCAGCTCTACCACAACAAGCTACAGGCACACCCCTCTGTGGCCACTCACCTGTTGAGGTAGGACCTGGCACTGTGATCACCATAGCAACTCATCAGTCC
Source organism: Alviniconcha strummeri (assembly GCA_963584105.1). Taxonomy (NCBI): domain Eukaryota; kingdom Metazoa; phylum Mollusca; class Gastropoda; family Provannidae; genus Alviniconcha; species Alviniconcha strummeri. The sequence goes on along the minus strand of CAUZXP010000509.1, from coordinate 142,152 downwards.
CACCCCTCTGTGGCCGCTCACCTGTTGAGGTAGGTCATGACACTGGTCACCATAGCAACTATCAGTCCCACCCCTCTGTTGCCACTCACCTGTTGAGGTAGGTCATGGCACTGTGGTCACCATAGCAACTATCAGTCCCACCCCTCTGTGGCCACTCACCTGTTGAGGTAGGTCATTGCACTGTGGTCACCATAACAGTTCTGTCAGTCCCACCCGTGTGGCCACTCACCTGTTAAGGTAGGTCATGGCACCATGGTCACCATAACAATTCTATCAGTTGCACACTTGTTGAGGTAGGTCATGGCACTGTTCTTAGTCACAAGCAGTTTAAACAGGTTCCCGTGGTGAGTGCCTACAAAATTTAAATAGGTATGATTTTTTTTAATGGAAATTGGTTTTTGACGTATCAAATGTGTTGATCGATAGATAGATGGGGGGTTGGTTTTTGACGTTATATAACAGTGAATTAGACAGACTTGTTATTTAGTGACTTGTGCTTTGAACTGGTATAAAAGAATGTGTGATTCAGCCTGAGGTGACCCCTTGCAGTTGACAGAATGTTAAAATCCAAGAGCTAACTAATAGCTAAAGGATAGCACTTGAGTAGTGATCAGTGTATCAGCTAACACAGCTCCAGTTCAATATCCTGTGCATGTGTGTGTTACAGTGATCTGCCCAACGTTGAGGAAGGGGAGACCACCAGCATACCCCTGCTGTTGGTGGACACAGCGGGCTGTAATCTGCCGGAACTGGATCTGCCCCAGGAGGTATCCAAGGGCAACGAAGGTGGGGCACAGTTACTCTCTGATGTGTTCAGAGTGGTCGCAGCTTATTACACCAAAGCTGGCCATAGTGTTTAGGAAGCTGTTCTCTAGGAAGGGTTGAAAATTGGTGTTTAGTGTCCAGTCAACCATGACGGTTATTATGTCATTTAGAAATTGGTGTTTAATGTCCAGTCAACTGTGACAGTTATTATGTCATTTAGAAATTGGTGTTTAATGTCCAGTTAACTGTGACAGTTATGTCATTTAGAAATTGGGGTTTGATGTCCAGTTAACTGTGACAGTTATTATGTCATTTAGAAATTGGGGTTTAATGTCCAGTCAACTGTGACGGTTATTATGTCATTTAGAAATTGGTGTTTAATGTCCAGTCAACTGTGACGGTTATTATGTCATTTAGAAATTGGGGTTTAATGTCCAGTCAACTGTGACAGTTATTATGTCATTTAGAAATTGGGGTTTAATGTCCAGTCAACTGTGACAGTTATTATGTCATTTAGAAATTGGGGTTTAATGTCCAGTCAACTGTGATGGTTATTATGTCATTTAGAAATTGGCGTTTTATGTCCAGTCAACTGTGACGGTTATTATGTCATTTAGAAATTGGCGTTTAATGTCCAGTCAACTGTGACGGTTATTATGTCATTTAGAAATTGGGGTTTAATGTCCAGTCAACTGTGACGGTTATTATGCCATTTTAGATATTGGCGTTTAATGTCCAGTCAACTGTGACGGTTATTATGCCATTTCAAAATTGGTGTTTAATGTCCAGTCAACTGTGACGGTTGTTATGCCATTTAGAAATTGGCGTTTAATGTCCAGTCAACTGTGACGGTTATTATGCCATTTAGAAATTGGCGTTTAATGTCCAGTTAACTGTGACGGTTATTATGTCATTTAGAAATTGGGGTTTAATGTCCAGTCAACTGTGACAGTTATTATGTCATTTAGAAATTGGGGTTTAATGTCCAGTCAACTGTGACAGTTATTATGTCATTTAGAAATTGGGGTTTAATGTCCAGTCAACTGTGATGGTTATTATGTCATTTAGAAATTGGCGTTTTATGTCCAGTCAACTGTGATGGTTATTATGTCATTTAGAACTTGGGGTTTAATGTCCAGTCAACTGTGACAGTTATTATACCATTTTAGAAATTGGCGTTTAATGTCCAGTCAACTGTGACGGTTATTATGCCATTTCAAAATTGGTGTTTAATGTCCAGTCAACTGTGACAGTTATTATGCCATTTCAAAATTGGTGTTTAATGTCCAGTCAACTGTGACGGTTATTATGCCATTTAGAAATTGGCGTTTAATGTCCAGTCAACTGTGACAGTTATTATGTCATTTAGAAATTGGCGTTTAATGTCCAGTCAACCGTGACGGTTATTATGTCATGGTGGTCTAGGAAGGGTACATTTTATGTGGTGCGTATTTCATTGGCTCTCAGATGCTCTGTGTCTGAGGAGAAAGTGCATGCTGGATTCCTATCAGACACTGTCCGATGGTGATGTCAGAACCTCTCTGTACCCACAGCAACAGATCGGATCAGACACTGTCATTTGACTGTTCACATATCGCTGTACAATATCAGGAGAAACGGATGACGCCACATGATTATAGGAAAGGAGGGAATGGAAATTGCTTTTTTATGCCCAGTCAACTGATGATTATATCAGGGCAAAAGTATGCATTGTGTATCACTGGTACAGGGAACCAGAACCACTTTTGAAACTGTTAATCATCCAGCAAAAGTGGTCTTAAGAGAGAGGTGGTCCTTGATCTAGGCTTCACTGACATAGAAGTAGGAAGTGGAAGGTTTCAGGCAAAGCAGTCTCGGAAGAGTGATGGTCTGTCGTCAGGGTGATCTTTCATTAGGGTGGTTATTTATCAGGACTGCATCTCATCAGGATGGTCCCTCATCAGGGTCATCTTTCATCAGTGTCCTTAATTCAAGGTGGTCTTTCGTTGACGGTCGTTCATCAGGGAGGTCTCTCATCAGTGTGGTCTTTTGTCCGGATGATCCATCACCAGGGTAAATTCAGGTAATCTTTCATCAGGGTAGACTCATCAGGGTAGTCTCTCACCAGTGTGGTCTTTTGTCAGGATGATCCATCACCAGGGTGAATTCAGGTAATCTTTCATCAGGGTAGACTCCTCGGGGTGGTCTCTCATCTGGGTGGTCTCTCATCAGTGGGGTCTTTTATCAGGATGGTCCCTCACCAGGGTATATGCTCAGGTAATCTTTCATCAGGGTGGGCTTTTGTCAGGTTGGTCCCTCACCAGGTTAAACTCAGGTAATATTTCATCAGAGTGGTCTGTCATCAGGGTGGTCTTTTGTCAGGTAATCTTTCAACAGGGTAGACTCACGTCAGGGTGGACTGTCATCAGGTGGTCTCTCCTCAGTTTGGTCTCTGGTCGAGCTTGCCACTGTACTGCTGTGTGTGTTGACAGGAGAGGCAGACATTGTGGGGGCCTTGTCACTGTAACGCTTTGTGTGTTGACATCAGAGGCAGACATTGTGGGGGCCTTGCCACTGTAACGCTGTGTGTGTTGACAGGAGAGGCAGACATTGTGGGGGCCTTGCCACCGTAACGCTGTGTGTGTTGACAGGAGAGGCAGACATTGTGGCGGCCCACGTTGAGCAGCTGGTGCAGGCAGGACTAGCTCCGCAGGACATTGCCGTCATAGCACCATACAACCTGCAGGTGGGAGTGCTTGCACTTTGCTTGCCTTTCTCTGGGTGTCATCACAGGATCAAAAACACACCAAGGGTTAGGGCTATGGTTCTGTTGTAACTGGACAAAACAGGAAGGAATTTTGTATACGGTTGTGTGTGCAAATTGTTTTGTCACAGGATCAAAAACACACCAAGGGTTAGGGCTATGGTTCTGTTGTAACTGGACAAAACAGGAAGGAATTTTGTATACGGTTGTGTGTGCAAATTGTTTTGTCACAGGATTTAAAACACACCAAGGGTTAGGGCTATGGTTCTGTTATAACTGGACAAAATAGGAAGGAATTTTGTATGCAGTTGTGTGTGCAAATTGTTTCATCACAGGATCAAAAACACACCAAGGGTTAGGGCTATAGTTCTGTTATAACTGGACAAAACAGGAAGGAATTTTGTATACGGTTGTGTGTGCAAATTGTTTTGTCACAGGATCTAAAACACAGGAAGGGTTAGGGCTATGGTTCTGTTGTAACTGGACAAAACAGGAAGGAATTTTGTAAACAGTTGTGTGTGCAAATTTGCCTGTTGGGCAAAAAAAAATACAACTCTTTCATGCAAACTCAGTAAGCTTATCTTTCATGCTCCACTTGTTCATTACTCTAGGAAGATGGTCAAAGCCATGTGCTTTTGTTGTTGTTTCTATTGTTTTGTCTGTGTAATAAACAATATGCATATCTGAGTCAAAGAGAGAGAAACTTGGTCAGGGAAGCTTAAAAAACACACATAAAACACAAAAAAAACATGATTGATTCTCACCCTGATATGACAAATGGTTGACAGGTCTTTAAACAAAATCACCCAATTCTCTATATCCATCTAAAGACTGATTTAAAGCTACATTGCTCAGAAATTGTCAAAGGCTGCTGATGGCTTGAGCTGATAATGGCTGTAGCTGACCATGTGGCTGTTGCCTGTGATGTCATGGTGTGAGCTGACCATGTGGCTGTTGCCTGTGATGTGATGGCAACAGGCATGAGCTGACCATGTGGCTGTTGCCTGTGATGTGATGGTGTGAGCTGACCATGTGGCTGTAGCCTGTGATGTGATGGCGTGAGCTGACCATGTGGCTGTAGTGTAGTCTGTGATGTGGGTTTGTGAGCTGACCATGTGGCTGTGATGTGATGTGATGGCATGAGCTGACCATGTGGCTGTTGCCTGTGATGTGATGGCATGAGCTGACCATGTGGCTGTTGCCTGTGATGTGATGGCGTGAGCTGACCATGTGGCGGTTGCCTGTGATGTGATGGCATGAGCTGACCATGTGGCTGTTGCCTGTGATGTGATGGCATGAGCTGACCATGTGGCTGTTGCCTGTGATGTGATGGCGTGAGCTGACCATGTGGCTGTTGCCTGTGATGTGATGGCATGAGCTGACCATGTGGCTGTAGCCTGTTATGTGATGGCATGAGCTGACCATGTGGCTGTAGTGTAGCCTGTGATGTGGTGGTGTGAGCTGACCATGTGGCTGTAGCCTGTTATGTGATGGCGTGAGCTGACCATGTGGCTGTAGTGTAGCCAGTGATGTGGTGGTGTGAGCTGACCATGTGGCTGTAGCCTGTGATGTGATTTGATGGCAGGAGCTGACCATGTGGCTTTTGCCTTTGATGTCATGGCGTGAGCTGACCATGTGGCTGTTGTCTGTGATGTGATGGCAACAGGCATGAGCTGACCATGTGGCTGTTGCCTGTGATGTGATGGCAACAGGCATGAGCTGACCATGTGGCTGTTGTCTGTGATGTGATGGCAACAGGCATGAGCTGACCATGTGGCTGTTGCCTGTGATGTGATGGCAACAGGCATGAGCTGACCATGTGGCTGTTGCCTGTGATGTGATGGCGTGAGCTGACCATGTGGCTGTTGCCTGTGATGTGATGTGATGGCGTGAGCTGACCATGTTGCTGTTGCCTGTGATGTGATGTGATGGCATGAGCTGACCATGTGGCTGTAGCACGTGATGTGATGGTGTGAGCTGACCATGTGGCTGTGGTGTGTGGTGCAGGTGGAGCTGCTGCGACAACGCCTGACAGCCCAGCACCCAGGTCTAGAGATCAAGTCTGTGGATGGGTTCCAGGGCCGAGAGAAAGAGGCAGTGGTTATCTCCTTTGTCAGGAGCAATGACAAAAGTAAGCTGGTTTGCAACTGTATGCTGGTTTATTGCCCCATATAGGAATTTTAACCAAATGGGAATTAACTTCCTGCGCAGATTTGTTTTGGTCAAATTCAGATATCCAATTAGAATATCCCACAGAAAATGGAGGTTGCTTTCTTTATGAAAGCCAGCTGCAGCAGTGTGCCAACTGCCCAGCCTTATTAATTCTTTCTGTTGGCGCAACTTCTACAGAATTTTGCATGGGCAGTTTTTTTTTTTCAACTTCATTTAGATGTTGAGTGTGCATATTTGGATGTTGAGTGTGCATATCAAATGTACATACACATGCAGGACGGTTTTTCATCTCGGCCAGTGGAATTGACTCAGAGTCCACCACCCTGAGATTAGGAAAAAGGGGAGAGAAGTTTCCTGAACTGGGTTTTAAACCCTCAGCCTCTTTATATTAAGCCCTGCGCTCAGCTACGCCGACTTGGGTGGATGAATATGTTGTGTGTTGGACTGGGTGTGCAGTGTGCTGCATTGTGTGTTTGTGTAATAGACTGAATGAATTTCAGATGTGCACTAGAAATATCACTTTCTTACAAAGTCTGTATTACACACATTATGAGGATGCTAAATGTTGGCATAGCCTCATATTGAATCGGACTCACTGGAAACTGTACTGTGTAGTTTGTTTAGGCCTTTGCCAGGGGAGGTGGGTATGTTCTGTGTTTGCCTACATCTTTGCCAGGAGAGGTGGGTTCGTACTGTGTTGTTTATCTACCTTTTTTTTTTACAGGGGAGGTGGGTTTCCTGGCAGAGAAACGGAGAATCAACGTGGCCGTCACCAGGGCCCGGCGCCACCTGGCGGTGATCTGCGACAGCAACACAGTGAGCAGCGACCCCTTCCTTGGCTCGCTGCTGGACTACATGGGAGAGGTGGGGCAGGTGTGGTCAGCCCATCAGTTCATACAGGGTAGGCGTCCATGGTCCATTTCTTTTCTCTGCCAGATTCAGTAACTGTATAATAACGGTAAAGACAACAAAAGCAGTTTCTACAGTGCCCCATTTTCCACATGCGGGAGTGCAGGATGATTTGGCAGGAAAGCTAGCAATACACAGACACATACACAGTTGTTTCATTTTGACATCCAGTCAGCTGCATGGGATACACATGCACGACAGAAGAGTTCAGACTTTCCCATCTGATGCTGACGGTAGCCTGAAGCTGGCCACCCAGCATCTGATGCTGACAGTAGCCTGAAGCTGGCCACCCAGCATCTGATGCTGACAGTAGCCTGAAGCTGGCCACCCAGCATCTGATGCTGACAGTAGCCTGAAGCTGGCCACCCAGCATCTGATGCTGACAGTAGCCTGAAGCTGGCCACCCAGTCGGCATGCGTAGCGCTGTTGTTAAGGCAGTTCTGACTGGCATCGTTCTCTAGACTGAAGTGAACAGACTGCTCCTTTCCTGTTGCAGCTGGACTGGTCTCGGAGTGCAGCAGTCGCCCAGAGCGCCTGGAGAACCTGCTGTCGGACGGACCCCCCGGGGACCGGCACCGGAAGGAGGGGGGCGGGCGCCGGGGGAGGGGGAAGAGAGGCAAGGGGGAGCAGCAGAAGGCGGGGCCAGGACCCGAGGCATGCTCGGCACAGGGAGGGGTGGAGTCTGGCAGAGGGTGAGGGGCTGCAGTGTGGGTGATGAGGATGTGTGGATGTATCTGTTTTGTAACAGGGTGGTACGGGTAAGCAGACCTGCTTACTCATACGATTTGGACTTGCCTAAATTTTCAGCATATGGAAGTACGAAAGTAAAAAAAAAAAAAAAGGAAAAAAACACACAATTATCTTAATATTTCTAGACATGTTTTGTGGTTCGTTTGTTTTCCAGTCCAGAATATGCCCAGTTTTGGGTGGCACATGTGTAAGTCTCGCGACCTCTTGCTGCCATAGTGTTGGTTTCTGTATTGCACTTTGTGTAGTCAGGGCACTGAATTCTCAAATTGTTCAGACTTTTTTCTGCATTTGAGTGTAGACAGGTGTAAGTCTTAAGAGACTCAACGGTTTCAACTTTGACGGTGGTAATTCAGTTAGTGTGGTGTCTATGGACCCCGAAGTGCATATTTTTAAAATTATTTTTAGCTGCTTGTTATATTGTACCAAAACTATATAGTTAGTATCTTGCTTGCATTGATGTATGTATATTTTGTTTACTAAGCTTGAAGGTATCCTGTCAGTAGTATCAACACATATAACAACTAGTACATGCAGCAAATGCAAACATGGAATCCTTTCCTCAGTTTTATTTGCACCCTGGACAGAGCCTTTGAACCTATGAAGTGTACATGTTTGCAGTTTTGTGTTGTAGGGAGAGGCCGCTGATGTCCACAGAAGACAAACTACAGATCTATGAAAAGATGCTGGGTGACTTTGCGGCTGATGGTGACCAGACCACCATCAGCTTTCCTTCCACCCTCACCTCCCATGACCGCATGGTGATCCACGAGGTCAGTCGGCATGTCTCAAGTCTCCGTTTGCTGCCAGTTTTAAGTTGTGTGTGAAGCGAGTTTTGTACAGGTGGTATGCTCATGTGTGTGGGTGCCTCTGTGTTTGTGTGTGTGTGTGTGGGGGGGGGGTGGGGGGTGCGCATGCATGCGCTTAGAATAATCCCAATGGACAAGATGTTTTGCTTTGTAAATACTTTAACAATTATTATTAAGTACATTGCCTCCTCTCCACCAGCATCCTCCTCTTTCTCAGGACCTTATCTGCACCTTCGGAACACACTCCCGTGCGAATTTAGGGCATCAGTCGCACTCTGTTTCAGTTCATCTCTAAAATATCACCTTAAAGCTGCCCTACTGATTGTGTGTATGACACTCTGAGTGTGTGTGTGTGTGTGTGTGTGTGTGTGTGTGTGTGTGTGTGTGTGTGTGTGTGTGTGCGCATGTCCACAAGTTAAGTTTGTTTGACTGTTTTGATTCTTGCTGTGTGATTGGCTGTATGCTCCAGTTTGGAGAAAGAACATACAAAAGAAAACATTATTCATGTTATTACCTCTGATGGTGGCATGTACTCGGCAGATGCTTTCTGCAGACCTGACGTGCTGTTAGTCTGACAGCGTCAGCTCCACCACCAAAGTCTTAATTTCCTTTTGTTTTTCCAAGGTGTCCGAGAAGCTGGGCTTGCTGCACGTGAGTGAAGGCGAAGGGAAGGAGCGCCACCTGGTGGTCTCCAAACCCGGTGCCAGCACAGCAGCTGTGTCTCAAGGGGAGGTGACTGCTGATGCCTCCAGTGAGGCAGGCATTGTAGAGCTGGGGAGTCGCCCATCATTGGATGACACAGCTGGTAGGGTTTGCTTTTCTCTCTGTCTTTGCTCACCCTCTCCTGTTGTGGCTGTTAATTACTTTGTCTTTCTTTTCTTTTCTCTTTCTTTTTTGAAATACAAAAAAAAATCTGCCCTCATTTGTTCATGGACCACAATTTTTTTTTAAATGTCTCTGCCTATTATCCTCTCCTCCTCCTTTCTCCATCTCTCCTCTCTATCACCCCCACCACCACCACCACCACACCACCCCTTTCTCTGTCTCCATTTTGTTGTTTGTGGAAGGTATTTTAGTCATAGTTTTGCTGCCAGTGAAAGGTAAGCAAAACTACTTTTTTTTTCTTCTTTTTTTCAGAGCTTGCTACATTTATAGATCATGGCCTTAAAAAAGATGATGACCAGCCGCAGAATTGTTTTTCAGCTGATGCCTCAGGGACTACCCCTGCAGAAAGCACAACGGACGGCACAGAAGATCACACAGCAGACCACTTAGAAACTAACACAACATATCATGCAGAAGACCACACTGCTCACCATCCAGAAGATCACACAGCAGACAACACAACAGACAACACAACAGACAACACGGCGAACAAGGCAGAGGAGGCGGTGGTGCAGAACAAGCCCAGCAGTAGCAGCTGTCGGCTGTGTGGACGTCCTGTTCTGCCAGCGAACCTGGTGCTGCACGAGGCCCACTGCGGCAGGAAAGACCGCCAGGCCCCGCCGCCCCCACCCTCTGCCGTTGGTGCTGCTGGAGGGGTGAAGAAAGAAAAAAAGGAGAAGAAGAAGAAGCCCCCGTCACAGGTTGGTACAGAGTAATATGCCTCTGGTGTGGGTTATTGTCCTGTCCCTCCCTCTCTGAAAGAAACCCTCTATGACTATGGACTCTTCAGGTCCAAGCTCAAAACACTTCTTTCTATCAAAGCGATAAACCTGCCATGTTTTCCCCTCTCACATTGCTGTTTCCCTCTGGATGAAATTTGGCACCTTAGAAATACTTTTCCTGTTATTTGCCGTTATTACTATTTGAGTGAAGTTCTTCAAATTCTGTCAGATTCATTAGTCTGCAATGATGACGCTCTTGATGACGTCTTTTTCTCCTCTGCGACTGAGCTACATCCCCACCACATCACTTCTGTTGCTCGAAACAAAGAGGTGATTCATCAATACTTTCCAGACCACCACAAAAGCCATATCTGCTTTTTCTTCTGCGAGCATGGTTCTGCCTCAAGTGGTCAGTCTGGTGGTTTGGATGAAGGCTGTGGTCTTCAAAAGGCCCACCATGTTGCCTCACAGCTGTTCTTGCAGCCTTGTTCCATGGGGGCCACTGCAGCGTTCTTGCTTCTTTGAAGACAAGAGAAGAACCATCAAAGCCTCTTGAACACCCCAAAAACATGTCTCTCTCTTACTCAGGTCCGCAAGACAGCGGAGGCTCTGGACAAGGTGGCTGACGACGACTTTGACGCCCTGATCGCCACGGTGACGGCGCTGGACAGCAAGTGCAGCTTCAAGCGCTGCAAGACCCTCACCAACACCCTGGGCCGCCATTGCCAGCACTGCACGCGTCGATTCTGCCTGCAGCACCTGACACCCGAGGTGCACGGATGCGGGGAGGCGGCCCGGGTGCACGCGCGCCAGACCATCTCGCGGGAGGGGGTGCTGCATGCGGGCAGCGGGGTGCCCAGCAGGAAGCCGGCGCCAGAGCGGCGGGCGCAGCTGCAGCGGAAGCTGAACAAGAAACTGGGGGAGATGAACGACCAGCGCAGCCGCAAGGACCCCAAGAAGGACGGGGCTGGTGGCTAATGGAATGGTAGCAGTGGGCGCTTTGTGAGTCTTACTGTGTGTTTGGGGAAATGGGGGGGGGGGGGGGGGGGGGGGGGGGGGGCGGAGGTCAGAAGGGAGATGACCAACCAGCACAGCTGCAAGGACCCCAGGAAGGATGGAGCTGGTGGCTGATAGAGTGGTGGCTGTGGATGCTTCGTGAGTCTGTAGTATGTTCGGGGGGGGGGGGGTGAATGACCACCACCACAAAGACACCAAGAAAGAGGGGGCTGGCGGCTGATGGAGTGGTGGCAGAGAGCGCTTGGTGAGTCTATAGTATGTTGGGGGAGGGGGGTGAACAACGACAACCACAAAGACACCAAGAAAGAGGGGGCTGGCGGCTGATGGAGTGGTGGCAGAGAGCGCTTGGTGAGTCTATAGTATGTTGGGGGGAGGGGGGTGAACAACCACCACCACAAAGACACCAAGAAAGAGGGGGCTGGCGGCTGATGGAGTGGTGGCAGAGAGCGCTTGGTGAGTGCTTTGAGGGCTGAGGATATGCATGGCAGGGCTTGGTGAGGTTACAAAGATCTTGAAAAGATGGTGCTAATAGCCAGAAAACACTGTGATAAGGGGGAAAGGGAGTCCTGAGGTGTGTTGATTCAGTTCTGGGTGTAAATATTGTGTAGTATATTTTGAATGTGTTTGATATTATTTTGTCAATGGTACATGTGTGTGTAACATTGCTGCCGAACTTGTAACTGAGGCCATAGGAAAATGGTACTGCTGCTGCACAGGTTGTCTGCTTGCAGTTTTTTTTCTCTATACTGCGTTATAACGCAACACCCGACATTTGACAAGTGTTCAGAGCTGCGAATCAAGGGAGTATCAGCTTAGAGCTAAATGGGTAAGTGCACTTTGATGAGAACGTCACAAGTGAAAGGAATGCAAAAAACAACAA
>CAUZXP010000509.1:117107-130303 GCA_963584105.1 Alviniconcha strummeri | reverse complement strand
GAAAGAATGACCCTAGTCAAGTTATTTCCTCGGAATCCTATATTACGTATACATACTGCAAAACTACTCCTCGTTATCATAGCATGTCAGATGTGATGCTATTAAAGTTTTATTTCGGATGCTATTTCGGATGCACTCTCTGTCTGTGTCTGTCTGTCTGTCTCTCTGTCTCTCTCTCACGCACGCACGCACGCACATACACGCACGAAGGCAGGCAGGCAGGCACACACACACACACGCACGCACGCACGCACGCACGCACGCACGCACGCACACACACACACACATACACACACACACACACACACACACACACACACACACACACACACACACACACACACACACACACACACACACTTATTCACTCACACACGCGCTACACCGAGTGCTCAGTTAATACGACGTGCGCATTTGCTTGCACAGACTCGGTATAACGTACAACAGTTAACCATGTGCCTTTCAGTAAAGATACTGTTACTCAATACAACACTGCTACTGCCCATGAGTGCCGAGGTACGTAGGATCAAATATCGTGTGCGACAGGATGTGCTCACTTCGCCTCGCAGTCTACCGTCGTGCCCACGCGTACTGCTCGCCGGAAGTGTGTCCTTACCTTCTCCGATAGCACCGCTGATAGACCAGGCAGGCATGGCCGCTGATTGGTGTCGTGACGAAAATTGTTGAACCTTGTCTCCTGTCTTGTTTCCATGGAGACTGGGCTTTGGCAGGCAACCGCACGTTGTTCTTAATTAAGTTGTGACGTCATTAATTAGCTGCGTAAAAAGAAAGTTGAAATTTCATATGGTGTGTGTGTGTGTGTGTGTGTGTGTGTGTTATAGGCGGTTGATACCGGTGATTGATTAATGTAATTTGCTTTGATTATGCTTTCAGTATGTCATAAAATTTTGTCTCTTTTTTCTTCTTCTTCTTTTTTTTTTTTGGCGGGGGGGGGGGGGGGACATTATTTTGTAGTATGTAATATAGTAATCGGCCTGTATGTGCTAGTATTAACCCCATTCACTGCCCCAGCCTGTAAAATTTCCGAGCTGAAAGATACACACGACTGCACACAGCGTATTCTCAGGTCGTATAGCACATCTACTTTCAATGCTATGTGTATTGAATAATTGATGATTGATTGATTGATGATCGCTTATATAGCGCTATTCTCCGCTCTCTTGAGCAGACTCACTGCGCTCACATGTGGTGCTACATGAGTGACTAGCTTTTATAGCGCGTTTTTGAATATCCACCGAAGAGGTGTACTTGCAGCGCTGGCATGGCTGGTGCCACATGAAACTGCAGCCATCTCGGCGCAAGTTCTGTGTACACCATACAACATGCACCATGTCACTTCATGCACAGCCGCATACGTAAGGTGTATGCGTGTTTAACTGTATCCTGCCACCTGCACTTGGCAGAATGACCGGGATCTTTTACGTACTACTGCGGTAACACGGGGGTGGAACGGATACCGAAATAAAAGTCAGCACAGATAGTCGACCCTGGAGAAGAAAATTATCCCGCCGCTCCTGCAGGGATTCGAACCCGCGACCTTTCAGTCACGAGTGCGGCGCTCTAACCACTGAGCTATCCGGCGCTCTAACCACTGAGCTAAATCCTTTCACACGTCAGTGCGAAAAAGAAGACAAAAAGGCTTAAGGGTTTCATATTTTGCACTTTTATAGTTGTTTTTAAGTGCCATCACGGTAATGAAGGGGTTAATATTGAATACCTGTTGCAGTGCACTATTACATTTGTGCACATGAAAAAAAACAAAAACAAAAAAACACCACTCACGCGGTTTCGCAGTCCACCAGCCGTTCTTAACTATGGACAGGATACTTAGGCTCATTGTCAAGTTTCTGTCTTTCTGTCTATTCTGCCGTCCGCCTGTTAGTCTGTATAGCCTATGGAGTCAATGTGTGTGTGTGTGTGTGTGTGTGTGTGTGTGTGTGTGTGTAGGACTCTGTGTGTGTGTGTGTGTGTGTGTGTGTGTGTGAGAGAGAGAGAGAGAGAGAGAGAGAGAGAGAGAGAGGGGGGTAGTCAGTGTGTGTGTGTGTGTGTAGGACTGTGTGTGTGTGTGTGTGTGTGTGTGTGTGTGTGTGTGTGTGTGTGTGTGTGTGTGTGTGTAGTATACGTATGGCTTGGGTTCTGGCTCCGCTGCCGTAGCGCTCCATGATAAACGTTCAGGCATCGGTGTTGTCACGCAGCAGTTTCATCGCTGTGCATCGACTGTGTATGTTGCTTTCCCGTGTTCTGCTTATGCCTTCTCATGCAGCACGTACTGCCCCCCCGGTCAAGGAACGTGTTAAATGGGTTAGAAAAAGATAATAGTATACACTGTCATGCTTTTGACCGTCCGATGTCCGTAGGAGTGCCAAATGATGACACGTGTCAAAAATGGTTGGCCATCTCTGTGTCACATTTGTTCCAGTATGGTTGTTGCATTGGATGTTGCATTTGAAATCTTTCTTTCTCTGTCTCTCTCTATCTCTATCTCTGTCTGTGTGTCTCTGTCTCTGTCTCTAATGTACCTCTCTCAGTCTCTGTGTCTCTCTCTGTTAGTCACTGTCACTGTCTCTGTCTGTCTGTCTGTCTCTCTCTCTCTCCCTTCCGCGCGCCATATACCCATCAACAGTACCGGTTCACCCCCCAACGCCATTTCCCTTGCCCCAACCCCGAGACATTTTCAGTGGTGGAAACGCGACGTTAACGGACTCGGTCTCTAGGTGAAGATGAAGAAGAGAGGACTCAGTCTCTAGGTGAAGATGAAGAAGAGAGGACTCAGTCTCTAGGTGAAGATGAAGAAGAGACCAGGATTGATTCATCACGGGATGCACTACTTACAACGTGCAACGCTTCGGTTGGGGGTCCGCGAGATACGGCCTCCGGCAGAGCCCAGGTGGAAGACTACAGTCGAGAGATGCACGTGCAGGCGATACTACAGACACCGCACGGACTCCCTCTGTCTCTCTGTCTCTCTGTCTCTGTCTCTGTCTCTTCTCTGTCTGTCTGTCTGTCTGTCTGTCTGTCTGTCTGTCTCTCTCTCTCTCTCTCTCTCTCTCTCTGTGTGTGTATGTGTGTGTGTGTGTGTGTGTGTGTGTGTGTGTGTGTGTGTGTGTGCGTGTGTCTCTCTCTCTCTGTCTCTCTCTGTCTCTCTGTCTCTCTGTCTCTGTCTCTGTCTCTCTCTCTCTCTCTCTCTCTCTCTCTCTCTTTCTCTCTCTGTTTCACTTACTCAGTCTCTCTCTCTGTCTCTCGTACTTATAATTCGTACTTATATGTTTGTGTATAGTCGTGCTTACTTGTGTTTGCAGAATAGCAAGGACTGGCTGTTAGATAGGTTCAAATGGACCTAACGCTACTATCCTTGACGATTAAAGTTTTCGAATTTGAGTTCTCTCTCTCTCTCTGTTTATTATTTTAGTTTTAAGTTATTATTACAATGTTTTATTATTATTACTAAGTTTTGTTGTACCACTTGGTTGTGTAGTAATTGTATCAAGGACAGGTTGCCCGAAATAAGGTTCAGTCAGTCAGTCAGTCTCTCGTCGTTAGTTTGTTGGTTTTCTTGTTCATAGACGTGATTATATTATGTACTGTGAGGTGGTAGGTCATCCACCTGCACCCCTTCGTGAGGGGCAGTGGCCTAAATGAGTAGATCATCCGAACTCTACCTCTCTCTCTTTCTCTCTCTCTCTTGACTCGTGCACACTCACACGCACACACGTCCTCACGTAAGCGCTGGTGCACGTGCACGTAGAGATTGGGGAGGTGGGGCGGGGGAGGTGGGGTGGTGGGTGGGGGGCATGGGGAAAGAGGGGCGGGCGGGGGAGGGGAGTCTTCCAAAGTACACCATGCAACAGGGCCAATCTTTCCGGTAGAGAAGGCAAAGAGACAGGCGAGACGATAGCCCAGGTAAAAACTACATAAAAAAAGGGCAGGGGAATGTCAGACATGGAAGGAGTCTCCCGCAGTGACGTCAAGACTCATCCTCCTGCGCGTCACCGTCCTTATCTCGGGTTATTATCAAGTGTTGCTCGCTTCTGTGAGTGTGATGCGTGCTGCTGTCTTTGATCACCTTTGTTGGCACTGCTTGCACACGGCAGCGCCTGTGTAGGTGTCCTTTCTCTGTTTGTATTAGGTGCATTTCCCGCGATGGGATACCACGGATGCAGAAATTAGCCCCCCCCACTTCTCTCCCCTTCCCCTTCTCCTCCCCCTCCCCTCCCCCCCTGCTGCGTACCTAAGAATACCAGATGTTCCCATTGTGTGTCCAAGAACAAAATACCAAATGTTCCCATTGTGTAGCCAAGAACGAAATACCAAATGTTCCCATTGTGTGTCCAAGAACGAAATACCAAATGTTCCCATTGTGTGTCCAAGAACAAAATACCAAATGTTCCCATTGTGTAGCCAAGAACAAAATACCAAATGTTCCCACTGTGTGTCCAAGAACAAAATACCAAATGTTCCCATTGTGTAGCCAAGAACAAAATACCAGATGTTCCCATTGTGTATTCAAGAACAAAATACCAGATGTTCCCATTGTGTGTCCAAGAACTAACCCTCTGTGTGTGCGCATGCCTTCATACTGGATTTCCGGAAGAGTTGTTTGTAGCCTGTATGGCTGTGCAGAGTAAGGTGTAGTTTTAGCTCTATGGAAATTCTGTCGTGGATGTACTGCCTAGACATGCCGGAGTGAAGGGAAAATGACCGAGCAGGTAGACTGGCGGGCAAAGCAACTACCACCACAAGTGTTTTGCCTCTCCGAAGATCTGAAGTGTTGAGGAGCTTGAGACACTACCTGCGGGCACAAAGCCAAGGACATCACACCATCGATGACATGGAGTAGAGAGGCGTGGAAAGAGGAAGCGCTAGACGATCTTTCTTGAAAGGACGAGAGAGGGCCATCGTCAGTCAGATGAACATTGGAACTGTTTCAAAGCAGGGTTCGCACGGTCTTTGAAGGTCTTTGAAAGTTTGGGGAAAATATGATAAGCTTTTCAAGGCCTTGAAAGTCTGTGAAAACTGAGTGGTGTCTGTGAAAGTTTGTGAATTTGTGGTCTTCAGAAAAAGCTAGGGAAAAACTGTCAACTTACCAGTCAGAAACTGCATTTCCCAAGACCAAACAGTAGTTAAAAAAAAAAAAAAAAAAAAAAAGAAGAAGAAGAAAGAAACGGCAAAAAACACACTTTCTATCAGTTTTGACTGATAGAGTGCATTGGCCATCAGCTCTCTCTAAGGGTTACGCCCCTTTACTGGATGTGCAGAAGAGTTGTGTACCTTCGTGTTGCTTTTCTGAACCATATACATGCTGCAAATGTTTGTGAAAAGTTTGTGAATTGTGAAAGGATTTTTTGTATGAACCCTGCAAAGGCAATATTCGAGACATTTCTGAGAGACGGGATAAAGCGCATGTGGGCTTTTCTGAGCGCATAGATACAATCTTGAACTTAACTGAAGTGAACTGGAGCAGCTGTGTGCACCTGGTGCTGTGAATATGCCTTATTTTGTAAGGACTTTATTATTGTTATTCTGTTATAGTGCACGTTATAAATCTGCTCATGCTTGACGTCAGAGTGAACGCATTTAAAAAAAAAAAAAAAAAAAATCTCTCATTTGTTCAATTTCACGTCAAGTATGAGAAGAGTAATGACATACACTATAACAGCGTGAAGTAAATCTCTAACCCCCCCCCCCCCTCCCCCGCCCCATTTCCACGCCAGTTGTGTTCTTACCACAAGTACATCATTCTGGACTAGCACATTCTACAGCACATTCTTGGTCATTACGCACATACACACACACATTTCCAGCACTCGTTTCCCGTGATGGTCTGGCCAGCCACTGAGTTGGCGTCAGCACCGTTGTGACTGTTGGTGTTCCTGGCGTCGCTGTCAGTCCCGAATCGCCGGCGTGGTGACAGACTTATATTTATACCATAGAGTGCTAATTTGGCCAAGACGCGCCGCTTTCATCTTGCCCTCTGAGTGGATCGGGGAGCTGCTAGCACTCGTGCAATCAACAGTCCTATCACTCCATCAATCTACAGGCTTCCGGTTCCGCTTGCACATGCGCCTGGAATCTGTTGTAAATGATGTAATGGCTGGTGGATCTTTGCCATAGTTTTCAATTTGTGTGGCTTAGAATGGTGGACAGTAACGCTGTATCTTGATCAACCTTGTCAGTCTCGGTTACACTGTAGAATTTACATCGTCATTCTGTGTTTAGAGTGATAGGCAGTAACACTGTATTTACATCGTCGTTCTGTGTTTAGAGTGACAGGCAGTAACACTGTATTTACATCGTCATTCTGTGTTAAGAATGGTTGGCAGTAACACTAGATCTACATCGTCATTCAGTGTTTAGAAAGATAGGCAGTAACACTATATCTACATCGTCATTCAGTGTTTAGAAAGATAGGCAGTAACACTATATCTACATCGTCATTCAGTGTTTAGAAAGATAGGCAGTAACACTATATCTACATCGTCATTCAGTGTTTAGAAAGATAGGCAGTAACATTATATCTACATCGTCATTCTGTGTTTAGAAAGATAGGCAGTAACACTATATCTACATCGTCATTCAGTGTTTAGAAAGATAGGCAGTAACATTATATCTACATCGTCATTCTGTGTTTAGAAAGATAGGCAGTAACACTATATCTACATCGTCATTCAGTGTTTAGAAAGATAGGCAGTAACATTATATCTACATCGTCATTCTGTGTTTAGAAAGATAGGCAGTAACACTATATCTACATCGTCATTCAGTGTTTAGAAAGATAGGCAGTAACATTATATCTACATCGTCATTCTGTGTTTAGAATGGCAGGCAGTAGCACTGTTGTGCTGTCAGCGTGTTTAGAATGACGGTCAGTAATAGGCTACATTGTCATACCATCATTCTGTGTATGTGTTTAGAATGATACGCAGTAATAGGTTACATTGTCATACCGTCATTCTGTGTATGTGTTTAGAATGATAGGCAGTAATAGGCTACACTGTCATACAGTCATTCAGTGTATGTATGTAGAGTGACAGGCAGTAATAGGTCACATTGTCATACCGTCATTCTGTATAATTGGTTTAGAATGATAAGCAGTAATAGGTCACATTGTCATACCGTCATGTGTTTAGAATGATAGGCAGCAATAGGTCACATTGTCATACCGTCATTCTGCATAGTGTGTTCAGAATGATAGACAGTAATAGGTCACATTGTCATACCGTCATGTGTTCAGAATGATAGTAATAGGTCACATTGTCATACCGTCATGTGTTCAGAATGATAGACAGTAATAGGTCACATTGTCATACCGTCATTCTGCATAGTGTGTTCAGAATGACGGGCAATAACGCTGCGATACTGTCGTTCTGTGTGCATCAGCTGCATTTGTTAGGCAGTGAGCATTGCACATTAATGTGTGTCGCTATCAGCAAAGCTTTCGGTGGAACGACAGTAGTTTCCAACTGAAACCAGACCGGTTGCTAGAGGTATGAACGGTCAAACAGGTATCTTAGAAATTAAGCAAGAAGGTTGTCTTGGGGTCTTGTCTGAAACTTGTATTAAAAAACAAAACAAAACAAAAACAGTATTGTACTTCTGTTCATCTACTACTACTACTACTACTACTACTACTACTGCTACTGCTGCTACTGCTACTACTACTACTACTACTACTACTACTACTACTACTACTACTACTACTACTACTACTACTACTACTACTGTTGTTTTCGTCCTGATATAACCGTAATAGTTGACTAGGCGTAAAACACCAAGTTACTTACTTATTACTGTTGCTGCTATTGGTATGACTACTACTGGTTCTAAGTACTAACTACTATGGTGATTATGATTACGAGAAGGACACTGAAGGTGGTAATTTTATTAAGACTCACCGTAGCAACGACAACGGCAACGACAGGAGAACTTGCAGGCGCCTGTGACAGAGAACTATATGCGTGTTGCAGTGACGTTGCTAGCTTCACACTCACAGGGTTTTGGGTCAACATCCTGCTGCCAGACAACACCCACACGTGTATAATAATAATAACACCGAAGTGGACCGAGAGCCCATGGCAAAAACACGAGACTCCTGCAGCACTCACTGCAAGCCACACTCTTGGAGGGGTGCGGGGTGGGGATGGGGCACTCACTGCAAGCCACACTCTTGGAGGGGTGCGGGGTGGGGTGGGGGCACTCACTGCAAGCCACACTCTTGGAGGGGTGCGGGGTGGGGTGGGGGCACTCACTGCAAGCCACACTCTTGGAGGGGTGCGGGGTGGGGTGGGGGCACTCACTGCAAGCCACGCTCTTGGAGGGGTGCGGGGTGGGGTGGGGGCACTCACTGCAAGCCACGCTCTTGGAGGGGTGCGGGGTGGGGTGGGGGCACTCACTGCAAGCCACACTCTTGGAGGGGTGCGGGGTGGGGTGGGGGCACTCACTGCAAGCCACACTCTTGGAGGGGTGCGGGGTGGGGTGGGGAGGGGGCGCTCACCAAATCAACAGCTGTATCCACCGCATTGATAAAATCGTCAGACTGTGATGCTTGCTTCTCTTTGATGCTGAAACGTTTAGATAGCCAGTTGTTTTTGTTTGATTGTTTTGTTTGTTGTTGTTTTTGTTGTTGTCTGACGCCCTGAGATAACCGTAATGGTTGACTGGGCGTGAAACACCAAATTGCTTACTTACTGTTGTTGTCTGTGCAAGTTTCTTCTTCCTTTTTTCCTCTTTTCTTTTCTATCTTGAATTTTTTTAATAACAATTCACAGGTCTACAGAATTACGATATTCATAGACCTGTGAATTGGTAATATTAAAACAACAAACGAACAAACAAACAAATACACACAAAACATAGTCACAGTCGCCCTGATATAACCGCCTTGGTTGACTGGGCGTTAACAGCCAGTTATTATCTCCACAGCCATAGTCTGTACACGGTATTTCCAACTCAAGAGAGGACGAGTTGAAGTAGCCTGTCGAACCAACCTGCCAGGCGGGACCGATGAGCGATCAGAGTTATTTATTTATTTGTGCCGGTTACAGGAACGTGAAATGCATTACACTGGCAGGAACGTGAGATCTGCTACAGACAGTTTTAATCAGCTTTCTACAATCATTGAGCCATGGGCAGACTGGGAGTTAACGCCGGGGCCAATATGTTTGAAGAGCAAATAGCCTCCTTAATCGCGTTTAACTTTTAAACGGTGACGACAATGAACAACTAGGCACGTGTGGAGTGCAGATAGGACGATCCGGCCGTCCTAAACGCATGGAATTTAAAGTTACAACCACGCTTCTCCACCTGGAACACGAACCGGGTTTATGGAATCTTTAGCTAATCGGGATTAGAGGCTGTGTGCCTTTAACTTCATTTGGTCTTCGTACATTTGGGCTGTGACGCTGAACTTACCCCACGCGGTCCTTAACAAAGCCTAGACGTCCGTATTAGTTTTTTGTTTTTTTTACATCCAGCCCTCGACCTAAAGTGGAACTTGTCGATATTTTTAATGTTACAGCGTACAGTTACATACGTGGAGAAGAGTAAGTAAGTAACTTGGTCAGTGTTTTACGCCCACTCAGAGAGAGAGAGAGAGAGAGAGAGAGAGAGAGAGAGAGAGAGAGAGAGAGAGCGCGAGCGTCCCAATCAACTCACGTTACACTTCACATCATTGATCAGAATCTAAAGGTCACAAGTCATACGAAGGTCATGGGTCGTAGCCGTGGCCAGTGCAATGCAGGTGAAAAACGCTCTCGGTGCCAAACGCGTCTTTTTGTTTTTTCTCAATGGTCTTTGATTCCCGGTCTTGCCGTTAGTGTGATGGGACGAGTGGTGCGGGAGAAATGCCAGGGCAAGTAGTACAAGAGTAGTGCGTGCTTTGGGCTGGCATTTGGCCTTTTGAGCCGGGAGGGATACTCTGTGGGTTGTGCCAACAGGAACGTGTCCTCTTAGACTAGAGCACAGGTGCCTACTCCGTACCGTTGGAGAACGGGGTGGCATGGAGGGATGCATGCACTGAATGGATGGATATGACATTTTGCTAAATTGCTGCTTCAGTTCCGAATCCAGAGAGAGAGAGAGAGAGAGAGAGAGAGAGAGAGAGAGAGAGAGAGAGAGAGGGTGTGTTGGGGGGGGGGGGAATTAAAAATGGATGGCAATGACAGATCGCGATGTTACTGTTTCAGTTTCAGTCTAAGAGAGAGGGAGAGGTGGGGGGAAGAGAGAGAGGGAGAGATAGAGATAGAGATAAGATAATACTTTATTACACAGGGATCGACCTCTCTTGAGAATTTGAGAAAGAGAGAGGGGGGAGAGAGAGAGAGAGAGAGAGAGAGAGAGAGAGAGAGAGAGAGAGAGAGAGAGAGATGCATTTACTGGTTGAAAATGATACTCTGTTATATACACTAAACAAAATAACTACATCTATGCTGCTGCTTCGATTTTTAATCCGATAGAGGGAGAGAGGACCGGAGGGATGCATTTGGCAGATGAAAATGAAAGACAGCAATGTTGCTGCTTCAGTGTTGGACACTCTCTGGTAAGCACACCATATCTCTTGACCGGAGGGATGCATTTGGCGGATGAAAATGAAAGACTGCAATGTTGCTGCTTCAGTGTTGGACACTCTCTGGTAACCACACCATCCTCTTGACCGGAGGGATGCATTTGGCGGATGAAAGTGAAAGACTGCAATGTTGCTGCTTCTGCAATGTTGCTGCTTCAGTGTTGGACACTCTTTGGTAACCACACCACCCTCCTCTTGTTCCCTTCAGTTTATAAACACATTCACTGCGAGGTGAACGCTGCCGTCGTCGTTTTTCGTTCAGCGCTAGCGGCAGTGCCAGTGTTGCTAAGCAGACACGTTCAACTTGCACGGTGCCTTGGGTTTGGTTTGTCACGTAGCCGTTGTAACTGTATCCCGTTGGCATCGTATGGCGGGTAGTCGCACCGGATAGGACGCAATATACATATTTACGATAAAGGATAACAAGCACGCAAACAACTTACAGACTGACAGACAGACAGACCACACACACACACACACACGCGCGCGCACGCACGCACGTACGCACGCACGCACACGTGCGCACACACACACCTACACACACACACACACACACACACACACACACACACACACACACACACCTACACACGTGCACGCACGGCACGCACTCACACACACACACACACACACACACACACACACACACACACACACACACACACACACACACACACACACACACACACACACTCTCTCTCTCTCTCGCGGGCGCACATACAGCAGGGTTGGCTTACGATGAGGTTTTAATATAATATACATCTGAAAGGAAAGAAAAAGAAAAGAAAAAAAAACTCGTCTTTTAACGAACGCCGAAACCCCCACCCCACCCCACCCCCACCCCGCCCCGCCCCAAACAGTATTAATTAATATTTCGTTATTACCAGCAGCGGTGAATACACCCGTGAATTTCCTATTGTAAATAAAATATTAGGTTTGGGGTCATTTTGTGCGAAAGGGAGACACACCTACAGTTTTACTCTTTTGAGCGTACACATTTTACATCCGCTGGTGTGTGGAGTTGATTCGTCGTCCACTACCCAACAAACCGATATGTAAGTATGTATTGTACTGCGGGTTGTTTAAGGACAAGAAAAACAGCTGCGTGACTTTATTGATTTGGGGCTGAGCACTCCTGTTTTTCCACTCTGCTGGCCACGTGCTGTCTCTCTCGCTCTGTGTCTCTGTCTCTCTCTCTCTGATTTATCTGTCTGGCTCTCCTCTCTCTCTCTCTGAGCTTTATCTGTCTCGCTCTGTTCTCTCTCTCTCTCTCTCTCTCTCTCTCTCTCTCTCTCTCTCTCTCTCTCTCTCTCTCTCCCTCCCTCTGTGTGTGCTTTATCTGTCTGTCTCACTCTGTTCTCTTTCTCTCTGTCTCTGTCTTTTTCTCTCTCTCCCTCCCCTCTGTGCTTTATATGTCTCTGTCTCTCTCTGTCTCTGTCTCCCTCTGTCCATCTCTCTCTCTCCGTCTCCCTCCCTCCCTTCCTCCCCCTCTCTCCGTCTCCCTCCATCCCTTCCTCTCCCTCTCTCCGTCCCCCTCCCTCCCTTCCTCCCCCTCTCTCTCTCCGCCCCCCCCCCTCTCTCTCCCTCCCTCCTCTCTCTGTGTGGACTACGTGGTATTGGTGAGCACGATAGTACATGACTCAGGCCCAGAACACAGGAACCTGGCGGTGTTACACGTGTTTCCTTTGTCACACCTACCTTTGACAATGGACAGACAAACCCAGGAGTACTTGATACCCTCCCCTACCCGAAATCTGCGAGAGGAAAGGAAAATACTAGTCGCGTCTGTGGCTTTTGTCAAGGGAGTTGCGCATTAGTGAATAATGCCTTTGTTGTTCATTCGGCGTCTCTCTCTCTCTCTCTCTCTCTCTCTCTCTCTCTCTCTCTCTCTCTCTCTCTCTCTCTCTCTCTCTCTCTCTCTCTTCTCTCTCCTTTCAGTGTGTGGATTTCTTTTTCTTTCTTTCTTTCTTTCTTTCTCTCTCTCTGTCTCTCTGTCTGTGTATTTGGTTTACTTTGCTGATTTCGTATGTTGCGAAGATTTAGACAGTAATAGTTTTTTGTTTTGTTCTTAAGATGTATTTTAGTTTGCCGCAATTATTTGTATTCTTGTTTGACATATTGAGTGTTGCAGTGTTTGTCATCGGGGACAGCAGATTTGTAAAAAAAAACGACATGTGCTTAAATCTTTATCCTTGTATAATAAAGTAATCTCTTCTCTTCTGTGTCTCTGACTGTCTGTCTGTCTGTCTGTCTGTCTGTCTGTCTGTCTGTCTGTCTGTCTGTCTGTCTGTCTGTCTGTCTGTCTGTCTCTCTCTCTCTCTCTCTCTCTCTCTGGCTCTCTCTGTCTTCTCTTCTCTGTCTCTGTCTGTCTGTCTGTCTGTCAGTCTGTCTGTCTCTCTCTCCTCCTCCCTCCCTCCCTCCCTCCCTCTCTCTGTCTCTGTCTGTCTGTCTGTCTGTCTGTCTGTCTGTCTCTCGCTCTCTCTCTCACCACCTCGCCTTCCGAATAGCTCATTACAGGGGGCCTGTGCAGTTTTGCCAAGAGTATTATTAATACTTGTTTTCAAGGGTATTGGGGGTGGTAGTAGATTGAATTTATGCTAGGAATTTTGTTCTC
>CAUZXP010000509.1:107055-116907 GCA_963584105.1 Alviniconcha strummeri | reverse complement strand
TTGTAAATTTGAGAGATGGTGGTTGTGGGTGCGCGCGAGTACGTATACATAATGTATGCCCATACATGTGGCGTATGTGTACATCAGTTGTACATATGTGTGTGTGTATGCCTGCATGTACGCACGCACGCGCACACACACACACACACACACACACACACACACACACACACACACACACACACACACACACACACTGATCATCTCACGCGTCACAGTCATTTTATTAATCAATAGACCAATATGTATCATCTGCTCATTATCATGGCGATATATCTGCGTGACACTGTAACCATACAACAGACTTACCTCAGTGCTCAGTTGAGAATTTGCCCTTTCTTAGTTTCTAGCTCAACATATTTTATATTATATACTCGTTGCCATGGAGAACGTGAAGCAGAAAGTAGTTACTTTTTTTCTTTTTCTTTTAACTAACTGGGAAAACTAAAGCAAATTATGAACTACTCTGCGTCGGACCGAACGAACTGTACTCACTAAGACACTCAGGTCGGGTCAACTTACGACCGGAATACATACAAACGATCGAGGCCGGAAGCTCGACAGATCAGACGTGCTCAGTTGTGTTTATGAATGCAGGAGACGCGATGGCGGGGAAGATAGCGAACTCATTAATATATTATGCTTGAATCTCATGAATCTTTGTCAACAACACGAAGACCACAGTAACAGTAAATATCGAAATAATAATCATCAGCAGAGATCATAAGTTGGTGTGTGTGTGTGTGTGTGTGTGTGTGTGTGTGTGTGTGTGTGTGTGTGTGTGTGTGTGTGTTATTGGTTTTGTTATGTGTTTTTTGTTGTTATTTTTTCAGGGAGGGGGTAGGGGGCAAGCTCATTTAAGGGACCATGGCTTTCTCAAAGGGACCATGGGATTCTCAAAGCATGCTGTATCCAACTGAGGAAGACAGAATGTTTAACTGCTTCGTATCATAGATATATATTTTTACACTGAATTGATGTAGTTTGGCCTAGTGGTAAGGCGGTAGGCTGGTAAGCGGAGGGACCTCGGTTGTTTAACTGCTTCGTATCATAGATATATATTTTTACACTGAATTGATGTAAATCGCGAGCCGGTTTGGCCTAGTGGTAAGGCGGTAGGCTGGTAAGCGGAGGGACCTCGGTTCGATACTGTTTTGGCTCTGCTTTCTCTTCAAAATGGTTGTGGTTTGTGGACACTGTCTTGTGACTTTGCCCATCACTTCCTACTGAAACACTAAAATGTCATTGCTGCCATCTTAATGCAGAAGTCATTCTGGAGGTGACAGTGTAGCGATAGGTATGTAATCTCCCTCTCCTCCCACCCCCATACCCCATTCCCCCCTTCTCCCCGTCCCTAATAAGCCGTCCGGTTTCTGTGGAAGTTAAGCGCCATGTTTACTTATTTGATGTAAATTGAATCGCGACCAAACTGACCCAAACTCTCCGTCTCTTCCCTCCCCTCTTACCCTCTCCCTCTCCTCCTCTTCATCTCTCCCACACTCTGAGAATTGCTTTCTGGCACCTTCCTCCAAACTGCCAGGTTTAGTTACACCACTGAAGGGGCACTCTTTATTTCCGCGCAGCTGTCCTCCGACGCGGTCAGTGCCCTCCGAAAAGTTTTGTTACTAATCAAACTCCAATCACTGGTTTACGACATCCTTCCTTTGGAGGAAGGTGCGGAAAGCGGTGCTCGGAGTGTGGGTACTCACACTCCGAGCACCGCTTGAAGGATGGATGTCGTAAACCAGTGCTTGGAGTTTGACTCCGAGCATCGCTTTCCGGCACCTTTGATGTCGTAAACCCAGTGCTCGGAGTTTGGGTACTAATAAGACAGTGGAAGCATGCCCCGGATAAAGAAAAGAAAAGAAGTCTCCATCTCGATGATGATGATGATGAGTTGATGTTTAATGTCCTCAGATGTCATTTGACATATTAGGGACAAGTTGTGACCAATGCCGAAGCACGGTTCAATAAAATCCACATACGCAAGGTGTATGCGTGTTTAGCTGTAACCTGCCACCTGCACTTTGGCAGAATGACCGGGATTTTTTACGTGCTACTGTGGTAACACGGGGGTGGAACGGATACCGAAATAAGAGTCAGCACAGAAAGTCGACCCTGAGAAGAAAATTCTCTCGCCGTTCCAGCAGGGATTCGAACCCGCGACCTTTCAATCACCAGTCCGGCGCTCTAACCACTGAGCTATCCCCTCCCTCCCCCCCCCCCCCCCCCCCACCTCTCGATTCAGACGAATTTGGTTTTATTTGTGCTGGGCGGTTACGAAATAAACGCCTGATCGTACGGACTATTAGGAAAGGAGAGCAACAGACGGCCACCTCGACGTCCACACAGCTCCTGAGCTCAGATCAAGTCTGGCCGACTCCCGTGGAATAAATCATAGCGGCGAGGCTTTCACAAGCGCCAAACTTTGTCAGTTGAGGACATCATCATCATCTCACTCAGCTCTGGAGTTCGAGTTGTTTAGCAGTCAAACCCGACCAGAGGTGACGGCGGCTTTCAAGCTTTTCACGCCCCCTCCCCCCCCCCCCCCTCTCCCTCCCTCCATCCATCTCTCTCTCTCTCCGCTTTGCTCGTCGGACCGTGAAAAGGGCCAGGTTGGGTCGGGTCGAATGCCATGGCGCACGTGTGCGCTGTCGTCTCGGACTTCTAGCGGGACATGACGGAGAGTCCATTACAGTTTTTTTTGACACAAGACATAAGCATTTAATGGTAATAATAATATAGTAATAATAATGGGTACTTAGAGCGCCAAACCGTACAGGCCCTAAGCGCGTACATATATTCTTTAAATGTACATGTTTTCAAGATTCAGTGCGTGCAAAACACGCACGCACGCACACACACACACACGTATACACGCGCACACACACGCGCGCGCACGCACGCACGCACGCACGCACGCACGCACACACACACACACACACACACACACACACACAATCAGAGCAATTGGACTGAAGAAAAGGTTTTTGAAAAGAGAAATGTTTTCAAGCAAGATTTAAGGGAACTGACAGAGGCAGGGTGACGGACAGAAACAGGGAGTTGGTTCCAGATAACTGGAACCTGGTAAGAAGGACAAGGAATGTTTCTTGGTGATGGTTCATTTATTCATTCTTTCACCGTCACTGTCACACCCATACAGCAACAATGCAACTCAGAAACAACACACAACAACAATACAATTGTACAACAACGATGCAACTGTATTACCCAAAACGAGCCATACGGCGGGCAAAGAGTTGCCCACTGAACCCATTCACATTTAATACACGCAAATCCTAAAATAGATAAACAAAAAAATCAGGATAACATATAAACAATTAAGAACAGCCACTGCATAGCCCTACATGCACCATGTAAATTTATGTCGTAACATATACAACTAATAATAATATTTTAAATAAACAAAAAGGCAGGATCACATAATTATAAGCAATTAAGAACAGCCACTGTGTGCATCATATAAATTTATATGTCTTAAAATATGCAACTGCTACTAATAATAATGGCTGTATAAATATTACTGTCTTAACCCAAGGTCATCTTTCCTTCCCTTCCCACTCTCCTCTTCATTCCAGCCATTTTATCTCCAACACAAGACTGTTTCACAAACTGTCCTAATATATAAATATGCTTTTAGCATCAAATATGCTTTTAGCATCTGAGGACATTAAGCTAAATGTATGGTGTGGTATGACCAACGGCCAGGACGTGGCCTTCGCACTTTGTGTTTTCTTTCCCGAAGTACCACCGTTTTTCTCCTTCCCCCCTCCGTAACCCCCCCCCCTTCCCCCCTCCCCCAGCTCCTTCTGTCCCTTCCTGTCAAGGAGTCGGGTTTCGCGGGATGAGGAGAACAAGTGAATGGTGGCTGATGTGGCGATGGAGACGGTGCGAGTGCGTGTCGCCTGTCGCCGCCCTTGTTGTGCTGGCGGTTTGACCATGACCGAGTACCGCCGTGCCGCTTGGCTGGCAACGTGTAACATCGGCGAGGGTGTAGTTCCGAGACCGACACGCGACCCCCCGAATAGAATTATGCGATGCATCGTGAGGTGACCCGAGGTGGTTCATGGGACGTTAAAATTCAAGACCCCCCCCCCCCCCCCCTAAAAACCAAGGGTGTCAGCTTAATCTTCCCACAGCTCTGAAACAGTTTCAAATTCAACGTTCTGAGAGGGGGTGGAGCGCATATGGGCTTTTCCGAACGCATAGAATTAGATACCATCTTGAACTGACATGTCACCACCAGAACGATTCTGCCTTAAGATGGGCAGCAGTGAAAGTCATTTAAATGGTCAGTTAGGTTGCGGGGGGGGGGGGGGGGGGGGGCAAAGTCACAAAGACAGTGTCAGTAAACTACAACTTTTGAAGAGAGCCGAAGCGGATCGAACCGAGGTCCCTTTGCTTACCAGCCTGACGCCTGACCGCTAGGCCAAGCCGGTTCATTGTGGGAGTTAAGGAGTTGTGGGATTGTGTAGAGCTGTTACTGCATATAGACACCGCCCCGCGGCCTTCAAGCGGTAGCAGGAGACTAGTTTTTGAACCACTTTTGTAGAACTCGTCTAGGAAGGACAACACTTCTTCCCAAAGATACTACAGCAGTGTACATACAGTATCTCACAGTATCTCTGATCTTTTCGTCTTTGTTCAGAGTACCATAGGCTTCGGCGGGGCAGACGCAAACATTTAGCTGACACCAGCGGCTTTGTTGAGGACCAAACAGGAGGTTT
Organism: Alviniconcha strummeri; assembly: GCA_963584105.1. Classification (NCBI taxonomy): domain Eukaryota; kingdom Metazoa; phylum Mollusca; class Gastropoda; family Provannidae; genus Alviniconcha; species Alviniconcha strummeri. Next base: position 112,159 of record CAUZXP010000509.1, on the reverse strand, counting down.
GTTTAGCCGAGAGATCATGTCCCGATCTGTTGATGCAACACGTCAATTTTCCTGCTGGTGACGCCACTAGTCGTCAAGCTTTACGCTTGAGTGCCTGGAGCCGTCACGTGTGACTGGGCAAGCGAACCTCCTCCGGTGAAGGCACCCGCCGTGACCAGGCACCCATCTGTGTTATTGCCGATCGTTTAATCGCCGATTAGACTGTGGGTTTGATTCCCTAAGATCCACACCACCTTGCTTGAACGACTGAAGCAGCGAGCTCAGTTTTCATCGTGTAGCACGTGCGTCCAAAGCGAAGTTCTGCGACAGCGAGCTGTTGCCCCAGGGGTTCTAAGTCTCCCCACGGATTCTAGGCCTCGCCCAAAGGTCTGGAGTAGATTCTAGGTGTCGCCTAAGCGGAGATACTATTCTAGGTGTCGCCTAAGCGGAGATACTTCATGTGTTAGTGTCTCTAGTGTAAGGTACGATCATAATCGAAATGGATTCTCGATCTCGTCCGAGGATACGATACAACTTTATTGTCTCTGTGTAGAGAAATCTGCTTTCTGGCTCGTCATTTAAAAAAAAATTAAATTAATAAAATTAACAATAAAACATCAACAACTCAATGAAACACGGAGCTAAAAACCGCTCAATACAAGGAAAATACTTAACAATAACAATGTACACACACATGCACGCACGCTCCCACCCACCCACACACACACACACACACATTATTCTTCTGGCTCACCAGTAACTTAAAACATTCAGTTACAATAAAACAAAATTCCTTAAACAAAACACTAAATCGAAACGCTCAATCGACCACAACATATAAATTATAGGCAGCATTTATGAAGTAATAAATCCAGGCAGTATATAATTCTGGGATCTGGAATTAGTGGAAAAGGTACAACGTGTCGTCCAAATAACGACCCTAATGGATTCACGATTTCGTCCTAGTATCTGTTCCTCCATGCAATGGTTGCAAGAACAATGGCTGTCCCCCCTTGCCATGGTAGCAAGAACAGTGGACGTCCCACCTTGCAGTGGTAGTGAACACCTCCATTGGCCACAGACTGGAATGGCTGTCCCACCTTGCGATGGTAGTGAACATGTCCATTGGCCACAGACTTGAATGGCTGTCCCACCTTGCGATGGTAGTGAACACGTCCACTGGCGACAGACTGGAATGGCTGTCCCACCTTGCGATGGTAGTGAACACGTCCATTGGCGACAGACTGGAATGGCTGTCCCACCTTGCAATGGTAGTGAACACGTCCATTGGTCACATACTATAGTGGCTGTCCCACCTTGCAATGGTAGTGAACACGTCCATTGGTCACATACTATAGTGGCTGTCCCACCTTGCAGTGGTAGTGAACACGTCCACTGGCCACAGACTGGAGTGGCTGCCCCACCTTACAGTTCCTGTACAGTGGTCGCCGACTATAATAGTACAAATGCCGACCCCTCCCAAGACATTGCCGCACAGATGTCTTTGGTCCCACCTTGTAATACAACAGCAGTATATGTTGAGTAAGTAAACGTGGTGCCTAACGTCCACAGAAACCATAAGGCTTATTAGGGACGGGGAAAAGGAGGGGGGTATGGGGGTGAGAGAGATTATACACCTATCGCTACACTGTCACCACCAGAATGACTTATGCATTAAGGTGGGCTGCGATGAGAGCCATTTTTATGTTTCATAATTGTGAGGGACGAAATCACAAGACGGTGTCCACAGACCACAACTTTTGAAGGGAAAGGAGAGCCGAAGCAGATTCGAACCGAGGTCCCTCTGCTTACCAGCCTAACGTCTTACCGCTAGGCCAAACCGGCTCACAGCATATGTTGACACTGTAACGTAGACAACAGTGGCCGTCTCACCTTGCACAGGTAGTCAGCGTCCACTGGCCGTGGCGAGACTACAATCGCTAGCGGTGTAAGCGGAGACGACTGGCGCGGATCGCGTGTCACGGGACGAGTGTAGGCTTGCTGGTGACATGGACACTGAACGATGGCCTTCGGGTCACAACACCCAGGCACCGTCTTAATTCCCTTGTGTCGTCGTATCCCTCGTGAAACCTAGGTTTTCACAGGATGTGGTAGCATTGCACATCAGACTTGTTCAACACCTTGTTGTCTCGGGACAGATACTGAACTGGCTGGGAGAGGGATCCCAGGGGGTGGGTCGGTGGGGGGCGGGGTAGAGACTACACCGGACGGTGTACTGTCATTGGATGGTGAACTGTTACTGTCAGAATGAGTTTGGGCAGCGACGAGAGACAGTTTAATGTTTCATTAATTGTGAAAGGGAAAGTCACTTTAAGAAAGAAAGAAAAGAAAAACAAGGTCTTTGACATTGACACCCGGAACCTTGGCTTTGTTCGTCATGTGATCGGTTGTGTAGATTTATTTATAATGTGTCTTTTGTGTGTGAGCCGGTTTGGCTGGTAAGCGGAAGGACCTCGGTTCGATACCGCTTCGGCTCTCCTTTCTCTTCAAAAAGGTTGTGGTTTGTGGACACTGTCTTGTCACTTTGTCCATCACTTCCTACTGAAACATTAAAATGGCTCTCATCGCTGCCCACCTTGATGCAGGAATCATTCTGGTGGTGACAGTGTAGCGATCGCTATACAATCTCCCTCTCCCCCCCCCCCTCCATACCCCACCCCCCCACCTCTTCTTCCCGTTTCCTAACAAGCCTTACGGTTTCTGTGGACGTTAAGCACCATGTTTATTTACTTCTTTTTTGTTTGCCTTGCCCTTGTACTCTGTCCGACTGTACAACTTCAGCCGATCCGTTTAGAACCATCAACTACAGTCGTTTCTGTTGCTTTTGTCTTTTCGTGGTGTTTGTCTCTTCTTCCTTTTTTTTTGGGGGGGGGGGGGGGGAGGGGTGTACTGTGGGAGGAGGGGGGGGGGATGCAAACTGAGTGACAGAATGGTCAGTGAGTAAAAGACTGCTCTATCAGCATGATGTGACAGTTCAACAGTTAACCAAAGGGGAACTACGCTGGATAATTATTTACCTGTTAGCCAAAGCGGAACTACTCTGAATGACTTTACCAAGACAGCCAGGGGAGCGTGTCACAGATCCTGGCTGTTATGGTATTTGTGTACATGCATGTATGTTTGGTTTTATGTTTGTGTAGGGATTGGTTTTGTGGAATGACTTGAGAAAGAGTTAGTAGATGAGAGGTTTTGAAGTGTGCATTTGCTTATGAGAATATTAACTGAGGTTGATTATTGTCCTGAGGTGACCCTGTGCGGTTGACAGGACGTTAAAATCCAGTTACTAACTAACTTTTTGGACTCAAACTGAAACCGAGGCAGGACGGTCTGTAAGTAAAAAGACTGCTCCATCGGCATGATGTTACAGTTCAAGTGCTAACCAAATAGGAACTACTCGACGGATCCTGGTTGTTACATGAATGATCATTTTTACCAAACTGAAAGTGACAGTCCACTCATTAGCCAAGTGGGTTAATTGTCGGTCCTCTAGTGCGTTTCAAAGTTTATTCATTTGCCATATGGGATAATTGTTGCCCGTCCTGTCGTGCGTTTCACAGTTCGTTCATTTGCCAAGTGGGTTAATTGTCAGTTCTGTCGAGCGTTTCGCCGAGCACCTGTGGACTGTCGCTTCATCACCAGATGGTTTGCAGCGTGTGTCCGGACAATCAGGGCGCTGGTTGAGTGTTGCTTTACGTCCACAGAAACCGTAGGCTTGTTAGGGACGGGAGCCCAGGACGACCACCTCGACTTTCACACAGCTCCAGAACTCTGACTGGTCTTCGTTCAGTTCAGTGTTGCTTTACGTCCACAGAGCCCATTAAAGACTATTAGGGTCGGGGAGCCCAGGACGGCCACTTCGATTTTCACACAGCTCCTGAGCTCTGCCTACAGTTCTGCCTCCAGTGCTGGTGTTCGTTTTTTTGGCTTTTATGTTGCTTAACGTCCACGGAGGCGGGATGACCTATTAGGGACGGGGACAGAGTGGGAAAGAGGGCCAGGGTGATTGGCTCGACCGCGGAAACCGCCCGAAAAAGACCGGAGAGACCGTGGACCGCCGCCAGAACAATGGAAGTGTTAAGGCGGTGTCCCCTCGCCATTGCCCAGCGACTTGTGCACTGCGCAATTGCTCTTTCAACTGCTGTGCTGGACAGAGTCACTAAGACAATGTCCGTTGCACCGCTGTTGACGAACAACTTGGACAACTCAAAGCAAAAGATGTCCAACTTGCTCAGCCCAGCTCCACCTCCCTACTCATGATCTCTTCTGGGCAAAAGTGAGGGTCCAGCTCCACCTCCCTCCTCTAAGATCTCTTGATCTTTTGATCTCGCCTGGAACCCTGTGGTGTTCGTGTGAACTCTTTGCTTTTATATCCGTTTCCAGTTCTGACCGTCGTTGCTTTTCGTTTGTGTGATGTCTTTCAAGCGCTTTTAACTAACTCCTGTGAACACGCAGTGGGCTACTGCACTCGCAGAAGTTAAGGTCCCCACTGTTCAAAACCCAGAGCTGACAACATTAATGTTGTCGCGTCTGGGGTAGTTCAGAATAATTATAGCCACGAGTGCTTCGCCCACCGCCAGGATCCAAACACATAAACGTTCAAAAGAACGCTATTTATTAGGACAAAAAATAAATAAAAAAATCTGCAAATATTTGTGGCATTCCCCTTTATCAGGCTACAAAACGACACTTAAACAACAGTTAAACGGTGAAAAACGGTGAAAAATCAGATGAAGAGCTAAACCACTTACCTGTTTTTGGTTGATCTGTGTTTTTTTGGTGTGTGTTTGTTTAAGCTATGTTGCTATGTTCCACGGCCAGGAATTTCTTCATTGTCCTAATTTCTGCCTTATCGGTCCATTTACCTTCCTTTTTTGCAAATCAACTCCCTACCGTTTCCAGTGTGGTCCGGCATTCCGCCGGACTTAGGTCACTCGGCTCATAGTCACAAGCGATTTAAGCAGGTCAGGTCCTACGGTGCGCAGGTTAATTCCTACGATGAGTGTCTACGGAACAGAGTTATTTCAAGAAAAATCTGAAAACATCTTTTCAAAGAACGCTTCTCTCTCGGTTTGTAAACACCTTTTCTGCACAGATTTTGACTGTT
>CAUZXP010000509.1:99555-104555 GCA_963584105.1 Alviniconcha strummeri | reverse complement strand
TGTGTGTGTGTGAGAGAGAGATCGTAGACCATGTGAAGAGAGGGACGGGGTGGGAGTAGAACAAAACTGCGCAGTTGTGAGCCGGTTTGGCCTAGCGGTAAGGGGTTAGACGAGCAAGCAGAACGACCTCGGTTCAGTTCCGCTCTCCTACGTAGAATACGTGTGCTGAGCTGTAGCCTGCCACCTGTGCGTTTGGTAGAATGACTGGGCGCTTTTAAGTGCCACTGTAGTAACGGACACCGAAATAAGAGTCAGCACAGAAAGTTGATCCTGACGGGACTCGAACCCGCGACCTTCCGATCACGAGTTAGGCGGTCTGCCACTGAGATATCCCCATTAATGACATATTATTTGATTGATTGATTCAGTATTGGTCTACGTCCACAGAAACCATTAGGCTTATTTGGGACGGGGAGCCCAGGGCGGCCACCTCGACTTTAACACAGCTCCTGAGCTCTGAAGTTTGATCATACGACTTGGTTAAGTTGTGTACTGAGCATGACATAACGACTATTATTTGATCATAGACCGGGTGTAGTTGTGTACTGATATAATGACCATCATGTGATCGTAGACCCGGTGTAGTTGTTGTGTACTGATATAATGACCATCATTTGATCGTAGTCACGGTATAGTTGTTGTGTACTGATATACTGACCAACATATGATCGAGACTCGGTGTGGTTAAATAAGTAAACATGGTGCTTAACGTCCACAGAACCGGTGTAGTTGTTGTGGACTTACAATGACCATGGTTTGATCGTAGCTCCGGTGTAGGTGTGTACTGAAATAATGACCATCGTTTGATCGTAGACCCAGTGTAGATGTACTGTGTGTACTGGCATAACGACCGTATTTTGATCGTAGACCCAGCGTGGTTTTTGTGTACATATAATGCTAATCGTTTGATCGTGGACCCAGTGTAGTTGTTGTGTACTGCTATAATGACCGTCGTTTGATCGTACGAGTCGGTGTTTAGCTGCGTCGGTGTGTAAACTGCGCGGCGAATGAGGTCTGGATATAATAGCATGCCCTTTTCCCGCTGAACTCGCTGTTGTCGCCTGCCCCAGTTCTGCTCTCTAACCTCCCCCCCCCCCCCCACCACCACCACCGCCCCCATCCCCTTTCCCCGACCCCCCGACCCGTGCGTCGTCAACCTTGACGGCTTCACAAGCCGGGACAGGATCGGCGGGAGAAGCGTTTTGCTGGTGATCCGTACGCATGTCGGTTTGTTGACTTGCATAAACACAAGGGAGCCATCTGTGAAGTTTTCCCGACGTAACGTGACATGCGACGTGAACAGTGAATCCGACCTCCGTTGGCGGCTTCACGAACTGTGTGCCTCGGCCCTGATGGGACTTTCACGGCTGAACGGGCGCTGAAGGACAGGAATTGATCAGTCCGTTTATTCTTCCTTTGAGGACGGTTTTAGTCTTTTAGTCTTGCCGTGGTGTGGTTCGTACAGTTCAGTTAGTGAGTGATTGATTCCTTGTCGGCAAGGGACAGCCACATATTGTCACCTTGGTGTGATTTTCTGACGTAGAGGGAGGTTTACCATTCTTGGGGTAGTCAGATTTACCATTCTTGGGGGTATCTACCCCTCCCCCGCCCACACCCACACTCTCCTCTCGTGAGTTGCTCACTTGGGTTGAGGTCGGGGTGAAGACGTTGGGAGGTAAAATTATACAACAGCGTGTCGTTTAGGAATGTTGCACCCGGGTCATCAGATAACTGACTTACAAGCTGGCTGCACCAGGCTTGTCTGACTCGACTTTTGATGCGATGACAAGCAACGCGGTGCCTTAACACCGAAAACCGAGCTTGTCGTGAAGGAATGGAACAAATGTCCGTTGTGTCCGGAGTTTTAATGTGTCGCTCCATGCGATCGTGTTCAGTAGCTTGAAAGAACAGGTTGGGCCAGAGAACCGGGTCCACGGGGTCAGCGTGTTGTATACATGTATGTAGCCAACCATTCTCGTCAGTCATAGCGAGCTACACACGAGGAAAGCTAGAGCATATTCTGGACGCCGTCTGTGTTTGAAGTTCCTGGATAGTTTATTTCCTTTTTTCAAAGTTCTCGCTGTGATTCATAACGTGGGAGCGAAACTGAAACCGGATTACCGCGCGTCGACGGAAAAGAACGAATCAGTGATGTGTCATAATAATGATTCATTTCATGTTTCTGTCAGTGGACAGCGAAGGAAGTGTGTCTTTAGAGACTCGCACCAAAGACAGTAGATTAATAGATTACTTATCTTTTGCTCGTACAAGCAGAATGATGGCGAACTGATTTCCTTTCGCGTTGTTAAGCCTTCCTAAAAAACAGAACATTTCTCCAGACCTAGGTTATACAAAGCTCAGGAGCTGTGTGAAGGCCAAGGAGGACGTCCTGGGCTCCTCTTCTCCTAATAGTCCATACGGTCTCTGCGGACGTAAAGCAAAATTGAAGAAGTAGAGTGGACAGGACGTTAGTGGACGGGGCGCTATAGTGAACCGGGCCGTTAGAGTGGACAGGGCCATTAGTATTGCGTTGGTGGTTGTCATTAGCTGCTGTGCAGCATCCAGCACAAGCAGTCCGGAACGACCGTCCGGCTGCTTAATGACGGAAACGGGCGCGTGGGGACCAGAGTGACCAGTCCACGGTCAGGCTCGGGGACTTGCAAGTGACCTGTAGCATCTCCCTGCGGTCATTAAACAAATCACGAATCGTGCCTCCGGTTGCCCAGTCAGCACAGTGACGGTGCCTTGCGCAAGCTGCCAATCGGAGACGTCGAGCCGTTGTTGGTTGAGCGGCGCGATCGGGCGGTTAGCGAGGTAAGGCGGTGTAACATGGCGGCCGTGATGATGAGTGATGGGGCGGCCCCGGGCGATCCGAGGTCTTCCCTTAGCAGGGAGGCTGTGCTGACCAACGGTCACTCGCGAGGAGCGGGGCCATCAGTGGACAGCGCAGCGGGTGTGACAGACGCGGTGGGAGGCGGGAAAACCCCAGCAGCGGAGACCGGAAGAGTCCAAAGTGTGGACGTTGGTCAAACCGCCTTAGCGAACAGCAGAAGAAATACTCCAGGGAGTAGGTTCACAGCTTCGTCTGCGGGTGGTACTGCGGTTGCACCAGCGGGTAGCTTAGCGGGTGTGTCGGTGGACTGTGGAACAGTCGGTGCAGTGAATGCTGAGGCACTCGTTCATGTGGACAGCCAAACGACCCCGGTGGACAGGAAATATGGCGCATCTTCGGATAGCAGAACGCCAGCGCCAGTCGACAGTAATGCCAGAGACTTGGCTAGTGCGTCCATACCAGTGAGTACATCCACCACACCAGTGAAGATCAGTAACACGTCCGCACCAGTGAGTACATCCACCACACCAGTGAAGATCAGTAACACGTCCGCATCAGTGAGTACATCCACCACACCAGTGAAGATCAGTAACGCGTCCGCACCAGTGAGTACATCCACCACACCAGTGAAGATCACTAACACGTCCGCACCAGTGAGTACATCCACCACACCAGTGAAGATCACTAACACGTCCGCACCAGTGAACAGCGCTACTACTACTACACCAAAATCCGCTCCAGTGATTAATGCTACTGTCGCCCTGGTGAAGATCCGTAATGCGTCAACACCAGTGAATAGCGCTACTGGCGCGTCGGTGAAGATCAGTGATACATCCGCACCAGTGAATGATACAGCTGCCAAACCGGTGAATGCCAGTATCAGTACACCCACTCCTGCGAGTAATGCTAATAGTGCACAAGTGAAGATCAGTAATACAGCCTCACCAGTGAATAGTGCAACTGACGCACAAGTGAAGATCACTAATACAGTCTCACTAGTAAATAGTGCAACTGACGCACAGGCGAAGATCAGTGTTTCATCTTCACCAGTAAATAGCAATACTGCCACACCGGTGAACAGTAACACCAGCACACCAAGGAACAGTAAAACAAACACGCCAGTGGATAGCAGAGCGGCCACTCCGGTGAAAACGGCCGCGGACACGAGGGTGGACAATGTCCAGGTGACCCCAGAGAACGGCAGCGGAGCGGCCACACCGTGTACTGGTCAGGAGGTGACGTCACTGGCCGGGTCTGGCACCGAACAGGTTGGAACCTCGGCAGCCAGGGACCCCAATCTCGTGTCGATCGGTGAGTGGACGTCGTGACGTGCTTGACTGTGCTGGCAGACTCCTGGGTATGTTTGTGAGCCGGTTTGGCCCAGCGGTAAGGCGTTAGGCTGGTAAGCAGAGGACCTCGGTTCGAATCCGCTTTGGCTCTCCTTTCTCTTCAAACGTTGTGGTCTGTGGACGCTGTCTTGTGACTTTGTCCTTCACAGTTAATGAAACATTAAACTGGCTCTCATCACTGCCCATCTTAATGTAGGAGTCAGTCTGGTGGTGACAGTGCAGCCATAGGCTTATAAGCTCCATACCACTTCCCCTCCTAATAAGTACTTTGGTTTCTGTGGACGTTAAGCACCATGTATACTTCCTTGGTATGAAACAGGGTTGTTATGCATTTGCTTTGTGCGCCCCTTCCCCTTCCAGTCGGGTCTGTCTGAAACCCTGGGTTTGAGACAGAAACTCTGTCTGGGTTTCCGACAGAAACCCTCTCTGGACTCAATCAAGTGCAACCTCAAAACATTTCATTTCCCAAAACTGTAGACCTGCTATGTTTTCCTTTCCTTTCTGCTGTCGTCATCCGTCTAACTGTCTAACTTTAAGTCTCGGTTTGCTGCCAGTTTTAAGTTGTGTAAATTAATGTATTGTCGGTATGCTCTTGTGTGTGGGTGTGGGTGTGTGGGGGGGGGGGGGGGGAGTGCGCTTAGAATAATATCAAGAGACCAGATTTTGCGTTTTATAAATTATTTTTACTTTTACTTCCGAGACTGTCTTTTCTGTTCGGTGCGAATTTACGCGCGCACGCTTAGAAGTCTATACGGACAACATTTTGCGCTTTGTAAATTATACTTTGATTATTTATTATTATTAGTTCTGAGATTGTC
>CAUZXP010000509.1:94152-99355 GCA_963584105.1 Alviniconcha strummeri | reverse complement strand
CACGCACGCACGCACCTCACAAGCGACAAAGACTCAGCTTTAACAACGATGACGACATCATCCCGTTCCATGCAACTGGGAGGAAAGGAACGAACTATTGCATATGCATAACTATGACTATGAGTACCAATAACTGAATAAGAAACAGACGTGAAAACTGCACTCATACCTTGGTGATCCAACAGGAGACAGACAACCTGAGCCGGCGTAACCACCGAGCTTGAAAAACAGGTCGACGCTTAACATGGCCGTCATAGTCAACTTCATCACTGTCCACTCGTTTCAAGGCACGAACACACAGCAAAACACAAGGACACACAAGACACTGTGTGTCTATAGTTTGTATATTGCGTGCATCGCTGACACAAATATATAGTTTGTATATTGCTTGCATCGCTAACTGACACACATATATAGTTTGTATATTGCGTGCATCGCTAACTGACACACATATATAGTTTGTATATTGCGTGCATCGCTAACTGACACTCATCTATAGTTTGTATATTGCGTTTCATCGTAAACTGACAGTCGCAGATAGTCAATTTCAGCACTGTGGACCAAGAGCCTTTAGCCACATGTATGTATACAGACTAGGAAACTGGCAAGACTGGATGGCGAGTAACGTCGACTACAGACACAAACTGCCGGCAAAGTCCACTGCTGGCAAAGCCAACGGTAGATATTACAGTCTGTCTGTCATACACGTGGTGCTGAGCTCGGACGGTCCCTTAGTCCCAACACCGCTCTCTTCTTGTTCGCCGCGTTTTCGCGGGTTCAACTGGCTAAATCCTGTTCGTCCTCATTCTTACGTTTTGCTGTAGACGCCTGGCAGGTGTGGGAATCTATGTCTCTAACGATCCTTCTGTACTCTCCCCGATCCTGGAGTGAACAAAATCGATCGACGCTGTTGCTTTAAGTTTCAAATCGACATTGGTTAAAAAATATTAAAAAATAAAAAGGCAAAGAAAAAAGCAAGAAAAAAGCAATGTAAATTAAAAACAACAACTTGTTTTCAACGCCTAGCTAACCGTAAAGGTGGTATCAGGATCAGACATACTACAAGAATATCAAACATTGTTAAAAAAATCAATTTAAAAATGAAGTCAAATCAACCTAAAAATGCAGACGTCAGGGCAGACGAAAGTCGCAATCAAAAACGTAGCAAACACAATACGTTTCAAAACCCGGCTTACAAACATACCACAACAGTATAAATACATTTTCATTTATCACCGTTTAACTGTTGTTTTGTCACTTGAAAAAGGGCTTTACCCGAAAAAGTCACACATGTTCTGCATTGTCATATCAAACTAGCGTTCCTCTGAACCGTTTATGTGTTTAAATCCGGCTTACATAGAGTATGTTCTGCAGACTGACGTCCTGAGAGAGAAACTGGCACGCGACAACGCATAGGACGAATTTCCGATGCTGCTGAATGAATCAGTTGCACTTCCTGAAACTGACCAGCGACACGCGCTCCGGACGGATTCTCCCGCTCCCTACACGTCACTCATCACGTGCCAAACTATTAATAGACCACTCCCCTCCACCAATCAGACACGGGCGTTAAAACCGACTCGATCCCACTAATTTACACTTGGCACAAAGCACAGAGCTACAAATATACCTTACAGACTGCACTGAGCTATAAATATACCATACAGACTATACGTAGCTCACTGACTCGAGTTGACTGTCGTTGCGAAACAAGGTAAAATGCGACGTATGCGACGGGAATTCAGCCAAACCGGATTCAGAGGTTAGTGAACAAACAATGGGCGTTGCTTTCTGCATCGCCAGCGCAGTGCATTACACGGCATGACATCAGTACATGCATACCTTCTGGTTACAACAAAAACACCAAGATTCTCCGCCGGGTCAGTTTCATTGCCTGATCCGCCTGGCTGTCGCACGGACGGACTTTAGTAGCAGTTGAAAACCGACTCATGAAGCACTGGCTCAGAAAACGGACCCAGACAAACTTGTCCGTTGTTCGACAGATTTGTCACCCCGATATCATGACTGTCGTAGCTGGATGGGGCGCTAAAACCTAATTCCCAAAAATTTTGCTACACTTGTTCAACGCGAGGTGTCTCCGGGGAGGTGTTGGCGGGCACGAGATTCAGGAAACGGTGGTAGGTGGGTGGGTTGGGGGTGGGGGTTGGGGGGAGGGGGGGAACTATATCAATCGCTACACTGTCACCACCAGAATGATTCTGCATTAAAATGGGCAGCGACCAGAGCCATTTCAATATTTCATTAGTTGCGAGGGACAAAGTCACAAGACAGTATCCATAACAGCTTTTGAAGAGGAAAGGAGAGCTGAAACCTGGGAAGCGAACCGGAAGTCGTCCGCTACCAGCCTGATGCATACGCTAGGCCAAACAGGCTCACAGACAAACGTGAAATACAGGTTGTCCTCTCATGCCATTACTTTGTCCACACACTTTCACAAAATGATCTGCTCGCCAAATGTTTTCCGTACTTACATATTTTCACGCAACACGTAAAAACAAACAAAAAACTACAGCATCAGTATATTGCTTTCCATTTCAAACTTCCAAGCTACTGTTCGAGTGCGTGCGCACCACAGGAAGAAACATACGATTTCAGTTCCAAAGTTCCCCGTCTTCCGCTTTGGCGGCATGTGCACTTGAGCGCTTCCGACTTTCTCGAAGCTACAGACACTGCCTTTCGTCGAACGACACAATAGTTCCACACCTTATCACTCCACAGCAACGCAAATACCTCTTTTGCTAGTTAAGTATTACGATTCAAATAAAACGACTTTGGAGAAGCAGTATCACTCCACAACAACGCAAATATTGTATTCTGGTTAAGTACTACAGTTCAAATAAAGCGATTGTTTCCGAGAAGCAGTTGTTCTGGCAGCTTCAGTCAGAGTAGTCCACGCTTCATTCTGCCACAGCTGCGGAAACGGCGTCTATTCGGTACGGTGAACACTGGGCACTGTGCAACACTCTTCGCCTTCATCACGTCCCCTGAACACCACACGTGGCTGCCTCCATCCACGGTTACAATTCTTATCAACCTGATCTTCTCTTTCGCCTTCTTCTTCTTCTTGTCGTTCGCTGATTTTCCCCTGCTATTCTGCATCCCGGTCCTTGCACTGATCCGCAAGTGGATCAAGCCCATCTTTTACATCTCTCCTGCCCACTCCGACCTTTTCCCCCCAGCTGTTTTATATCCAACACAAGACTGTTTTACAGACTGTCCCTAATATTTCGCCCTGATATAACCGCAATGGTTGACCGAGCGTAGAACACCAAGTTACTTACTTGTCCCTAATAATTATGCTCGTAGCATCCGAGGACGTTAAGCAAAAGGTGTGGTATGATGGTATGCTCACGAGAACAGCCCGCTCTGCATGGCGAATCGAGCTGTGCCCTCTCCACCGTTCCTGCTGAGGGCTTCAGAGTTTGGTCTTCACCGGCCAATGAGTCTTCTTCAGCAGGTTGCAGCTGAGACAGGTATGTATACGTGTACTGTATTGTCTGCTAGATGCACTCCACCGTTTATCAGCCCGATCTCGCGCTCCGACAGAAAGCCGACGAAGGGTATCTCAGGCACGTCGTTTCATCTCTCTTCGCCGGGAAATACCTTCATCCAAGAGGAATCATATCCGAGGCCGGACGTTTGGACTTCGCTAGCACTGCTGCAGTATCTGAACTGAACAATCCGCCAAAGAAAGTGTTCGTTCTCTCTAACACCGGAACAAGCATTAGATTTCACGGGTACGGCGTAAGACAGTCTGGAATCCCCAAAGATCATTTTACCTCTCAAGTTAAAAACGGTCTGGAATCCCCAAAGATCATTTTATCTCTCAAATTAAAAACAGTCTGGAAATTCCCAGGATAATTTTACCTCTCAAGTTAAAAACAGCCTGGAATTCCTAAAAATGTTTTTACATGTCAAGTTAAAAACAGTCTGGAATCCCCAAAGATCAATTTTACCTCTCAAGTTAAAAACAGTCTGGAATCCATAAAGATGGTTTTACATGCCAAGTTAAAAACAGTCTGGAATCCCCAAAGATCGTCTGACATCTCAAGTGTATCATGTTTCGACTCTGGTGTTCACTTTCTGTACACACAGTATCTGTATCGTCCTGAGGTGACCCTGTGCGGTTGACATGACGTTAAAATCTAATTACTGACAAAACTATCCTAATATAATTTATAGGTCAGACGGTGTGGCAAACTGTTGATTCCTTCTGTCATTCTATCAGACACGAGACTGTAAAGTGTAACAGTGTAAAACAGTCTGGAAGCTTGTAAAACATCGTTTAATCCATTTCCATGTAGTAACACGTAACAGTCGCATTTTCGGGCCCCTTGTGTAAGCCTCCAAAGATTTTTTTTTTTTTTTTTTTTTAAGGAAATGGGTAAGTATCGTGTGCCTGTACCACACAAACTAAACAGCTGATGTGGGGCACCACAGTCTGTCGCCTTCAGAACTGTGTGATAAATCCCAACATCCAGGGTACAGCGAAAACCCCCTCGTAGCCCACCACATTAATTTTATTCCATCGCAGCAGCAGTAGTAGCACAACCGTCTACTACCGCAGTGAAAAACCAGGCGACCAGCGAAATAAAAGACGAACTGCCTGAAACAATTATTAGCATTTAGTCTCCTCGGCTGTTTTAAAACGCACACCATCACAGTTGCACACCTGGTATTATATATATAAACCTCCACCCTACTCTAACTACAAATATCATAATACTTAAATTAGCCTGGCTGTTTTCAATAGCCAATAAACTCACACCATCAATTTTGCACAGCAGGTAAAATATATAATACACTACCTCCACTTTACTCCAGTTACAGAAATCAGATCATAGCTGCACACCGGGTATTATCTATAATACATAACCTCCACTCTACTCCAAGTACAGAAATAATAATACTTAACAAATCAGCCTGGCTGTTTTCAATAGCCGATAGACTCACACCATCACAGTTGCACACCAACACAACCTGCACTCTGCTCAGTCGAATTACAGAAATGATAATACTCAACAAATTAGCCTCCTTTTCCCTCACGCTATCAACCACATCATAACAACCAGGACTTGAAGAGAGCGATAGGGACACGACCCCAATCACAGTCTGGGAGAAACCAACACCAGCAGCAGCAGCAGCAGCAGCATCTCTGATGAAGAATGTCACGCTGGCTGTG
>CAUZXP010000509.1:86652-89152 GCA_963584105.1 Alviniconcha strummeri | reverse complement strand
ACACGCAGTACACACCGTACGGAGTCACCGACGAGGCGACAAGCCGGTCCAGTTTGAAAAGGACGCATGAGAGAGAAAAGGCAAGTGGGAGGGACTCCTAATATGTCAGCAGAGTTCAGGAGCTGTGTGAATGTCGAGGTGGCCGTCCTGGGCTTTCCATCCTAACGAGCCTTATGTGGTTTCCGTGGACGTAAAGCTATATTGAACCATGCTTCGGCATTGGTCACATTTTGTCCCTACCATGTCAACCGACATCCGAGGACAGGAAATTCCACTTCATCATCAATATGTCAGCCTGACATCCGAGGACATTAGGCCCCACATATGATCATCAGAAAAATTTGGTTAACTCTGTCTGACGCTGCAACTTTCACAACCACAACGATTCTGCCTTAAAGACGGGCAGCGGTGAGGGCCATTTAAATGTTTTATTAATTGTGGAGGGCGGTGAGGGAAAGGGGGGGGGGGGGGGAGAGTAAGTAAACATGGTGCTTAACTTGAACAGAAACCATAAGGCTTATTAGGGACAGGGAGAAGGGGTGGTGGTGGGGGGGGGGGGAGATTATATATATATACATATCGCTACACTGTCACCACCAGAGAGAGAGAGAGAGAGCGTCATGGTGCTAAACGTGAACAGAAACCATGAGGCTTATTAGGGACGGGGAGTAGGGGGGGGGGAAGGGGGTATGGAGGTGGGGGAAGAGGGAGATTATATACCTATCGCTACACTGTCACCACCAGAATGATTCCTGCATTAAGATGGGCAGCGAAGATAGCCATTTCAATGTTTCAGTAGAAGTGATGGACAAAGTCACAGGACGGCAGTGTCCACTGCCACAGCCTTTTTGAAGAGAAAGAAGAGCCGAAGCGGTATCGAACCGAGGTCCTTCCACTTACCAGCCTAACGCCTTACCGCTAGGCCAAACTGGCTCACACGTGTTGAGGTGGGGGAAGAGGGAGATTATATATATATATACCTATCGCTACACTGTCACCAAATGAGAGAGAAGAGAGAGGGAAGGAGGAAAAGGCCGGTGTTGACATGACGGGGTCAATGAAGCGTACCAACGACGGCGGCAACAGGACCCTAAGTGACCACACATTGACCACTCGTTTCCACTCCATTCAACACGCATTGACGCGTGGCCGACGGCCGCACCGGCTAGAGAAGCAAGCACACGACCTGGGGTCTGAGTGACCCCCGACAACCCAACGACCCGCGCTACAGCTGAAAACTTTGACGCGTTACTACAGACGTACGTACAGAAACAAACACGTCGATTGTAGAGGAAGACCACCAGGGGTTAACGGAGGATAAAAACAACAACACGAGACAGCATTAGGACCGAATAATGTACCGATGATCACCCGCGCGGAGAAAAAGCCGGCATGGCACACACACACACGCAGACACAAGTACGCGATGGTCAGTCACTTCAGTCGCGGTTCCCTCCCGTTATCTAGTCCAGCGCGTGGTCACCGCTGCGCCACACGGCACTTCCGGCCTCTGCAACAGGCCTCCTGTCCACTAGCACCACACTGACCCATCCTGGAAGCTGTAGATCCAATGACGAAAAGCTTACACTGCATCGCGAAGCATAGGCTACACCACACACACACGAGAACATCGTCCGAACCCGCGCTGGGAACAGGAAGGTGGTCGGGAGGGAGAACACACACGAGAGTGCACGTCGTCACACGGAGCAGGGCCCGTCACGATTGTCGCCCTTGATTTGCCCGCCGAAAACACTCTGTGTGTCTGGACAGCAACGCTGGGGAGGGCAGGCGTAACAGGCGCTCGAGTTTAGTCAAATCGTAGTCATAGTTCAGGAGCTGTGTGAGAGTCGAGGTGGCCGTCCTGGGCTGTCCGTCCTAACGAGCCTTCTGGCTTCCGTCGACGTAAAGATTTATTGAACTACGCTTCGGCATTGGTTTCAGCTTGTCCCTAATATGTCAGCCGACATCCGAGGATATTAAGCATCACTTCATCATCATCAAATGGTGGTTAGATCGTGTCCACCTCGACTTTCACACAGCTCCTGAACTCTGACTCTAACCCTAACCCGTGCCTTGAGCTTTATAGTAATACACTCTGGAACTTTAGGGACTACAGGCTTATCGTGCCGTTTGGATGGGCGATTTTACTCAAATATCATCCGACTGAAAGCACTGTGTAAATGGCGTCTGTGGTGATTACTGAAGTTAAAGTCCGCCCAGGCAGTGGTTTCAGTGTTGAAAGTGTAGCTAGAATAGTTCAAGGCTAGCAAAGAGCAAAGGACTTTTATCCTAACTGGTTGATTTGCTGCTGTAAGTCCACATAAACCGTACGGGGGACGGGAGCCCAGGACGGCCACCTCGACTTTCACACAGCTCCTGAGCTCTGCCGATTTATATCACGGATACCAAAATAAGAGTCTGCACAATTTGCTCGCGAGAGAGAAATAAAGGGAAAATAAATCAAATACATATAAATAGCGTCGCTCCTGACGGGGATCCA
>CAUZXP010000509.1:76652-81652 GCA_963584105.1 Alviniconcha strummeri | reverse complement strand
AGTCCTTGCTCAGCAACCCCGAGAAAACGAACGGCAGTAGTGAAAAAGAGCCTGATGACCAGAAGGCGGACACACAACAACAGAAGCACAACAACATAATAACAGATTATTTATGACGCACCATATCGTAGGAGCCCGAAGCGCTTACAAAGACATGAAGATACGCTCATTTCTCTCTCTCTCTCTCTCTCTCTCTCTCTCTCACACACACACACACACACACACACACACACACACACACACACACACACACACACACACACACACACACACACACACACACTACAAATGTATGCATTACTGGTGATGGGTTCGTAGAATGAGAAGAAAGAAAATGACAGATCACTATGCAGAAGAGAAAAGGTAAGGTAGGTCTTCAGGTTTGACTTAAAGAAGGGAGTGAAGACGAATGCCTGCGAGAGACAGAGAGTGGGGGAGAGAGACAGACAGAGAGAGAGAGAGAGAGACAGAGACAGAGACAGAGGGAGACAGAAACAGAGAGAGACAGAGACAGAAGAAAAGAGTTCCCGATCACAGGTCCAATATATTCAAAGGATCTCTCCCCCAGGGTTCTAAAACAACAACAACAACACGTACCTGTTCCGTGGCTGGCGAACTGTCAGGCGACGCCTGTCCCTCGTGGTCACCACCATCACCACCACCACCACCACCACCATCCTCCCCAAGTGTGTGCAGAGTCCTGGGTGATGACTGGGTGCTGGTGGGGGCGGAGCTCCCTGTGTCCGACTCGCCTTCAGAGTTGAGCTTCTTCAGGGAGGCGGAGGCCAGCTGTGGGGGCAGGTGGAGGGTGAGGGAGGCGGCGGGGGGCGCGGGGGGCGGCAAGGGGGCGGCCAGGGGGGACCACCCCCCGCTGGAGTACTGGTAGCTGCAGTAGCGCTTGTGGAGGGCGTCCAGCAGCGTGCGCGAGATGACCGGCATGGTGTGCACGGGCGACCCCACCCCGCCCCCGCCGCCCGGACCCCCAGCGCGTGCGCTGTGACCCAGGGTCAGCGACGCGGCGTCCGAGGTCATCATGGCCACGCCCATCCGCGGAGCCGCCGCTCTGCCGCTGCCGGCTTGCACGGGGCCGTGCCAGGTGCGGGCAAACTTAGGCTTGATGAAGAGGCTGCCCCCCGAAACCTCGCTCGCCCGCTCCGCTCCGCTCTCGTGCCGGTGGTCCGGCGTCTGCTCGCGCGAGGCTTTCGCCTTGGCGGAAGAACGACCCGCCTGCCGCCTGGGCTCGGGAAGGTCGACCTCGACCCGCTCCGGGCTCTCGGCGCTGGCGGCGAAAGAAGCCAGCAGCCTGTGCAACTGGTCCTCCGTGCAAGGCGTGCCGGCGGCGCTGCTGCTGCTACTGGCCCCAGTGTGCGAGTTGCTGCGACGCGCGGCGGACCTGCGGCGCTGCAGGACCGGGGTCAGCGAGTTCACCATCACCTGCATCTCCGGCACCTCGTCCGGCCGGAAGCTGAAGTTGCCGGCGCCGGCGCTCTTCTCCTCGTCCTTCTCGCCGTCGTCGTCGTCAGCGCCGCGGACGCTGTGTTTGGCGTGGTTCTTCCCGGGGTCGCGAGGCACGTGGAGGTCCCCGTGTACACCGTGCCGCTTTGTGCTGTCTGGAGGCCCGTGCTGCTGGCTGCCAGCTTCTCTGTCTTTGCCGTCGTCTCGGCAAGACTGGTCTGGTTCTTTGTCCGGCCGTTTTCTGCGAACCACCGCCACCACAGCGGCTGCGGGAGTCTCTGTCGGACGTAGTGACGCCTGCAGCTCTACTTCGCCTGGGGAGAGGTCTAAGTGCTCCTGCTCCATGCGCGCGCTCTCTTCCCTTTCTCGTTGTCGAACACCGCTGGCATCAGTTTGCCTCGGCTGCTGCTCGCTGCTCGCTGGAAGCAAAGGGACACGCTCCTCACCGCTGAAGCTCTGCTCATCGTCCTTGGTCGCGTCCCTTTTGTCCTTGCCGGCGCCCCTGGGCTTTGGTCTCGAAGAGCTCCTGCTGCCTTTGCCAGCCCCGACCTTCGCACGACCGTCACCTAGTGACCCCCGCTGGCCTCCAGAATGCACGTGCAGCTCTGTGGGGCGTTTAGCACTGCGAGCGGCGGAGCGAGCGGTGTCGGCCTTCCTGTCCACGCGGTCACGCCTGCTGGCGGCACTGTCCGAAGACGTCTCCTCCGCCGGACGCCCGCCCGTCTGACAGGCCGTCTCCACCAAGGGCGTCAGGTGGGCCCGAGTCAAAGCGCCGTCAGCCACAGTCTGCACCTCGGCGTCACGTGACTGCGCTCCTGCTGCTGGGCCCTGGACGCGGTTTTCGTCCTGACCCTCGAGACTGCCGCAAACACCTCCCTGACACTGGAGACTGCCGAGCTGACCGCGAAAACCTCCCTCACCCTGGAGACTGTCTCGCTGACCGCAAACACCTCCCTGACCCTCCAGACTTCCGAGCTGACCGCAAACACCTCCCGCCGGTGCAGGAGGTCTGGAACCGCTTCCAGACGCTGGCGCGTGCTTCGTGCCTTCCTTCCCCGCAGCCTCCCTCACGTCGGGCATCGCCGAGGCCTGAACAGAACCTACGCTTCGATGCCCAGTTCCTGGCACACGTACCGGCAGCTCTGCCTCGCTGCCCTCTGGCGAAGACGTCCTCCTCAGACGCGAGCCCGGAGCCCGCTGCTGCTCCGCCACTGCCACGCCGGCTTCCGGATTTTCCCCAACACCCCCCGCCCTCTCTCCTTCGGGCAGTGCCCCGCCATGGCAGAGCTGCCTGACCTCATCCTGACCCCGAGGACCAGGCCGCGCCTGGGGTTGCGGGAAGTTCAAGGCTGGTGTATCGTTGGCGCGCGCTCCGGGCGGCGCCGGGTCGTCCGGAACCCCGGGGTCTGCGCAGTCCTTGGCCACTCTGCGGGGTGCGGGTGCGGGGTGGAGGGGTGGTGCGGGCGGTGCCGGGGGCTGGTCCTCCGCGTGGTCCGGCTGTGGCGGCAAAGGAAGGTGGACGGCCTGGTCACACACTGTCATAAGGGCCTGAAAGTACAGGTTGCAACAGGTTAAACACTATCACCGTTAGTTATCTGGCCACACACTGTCATAACTGTCATAAGGGCCTGAAAGTACAGGTTGCAACAGGTTAAACAGTATCACCGTTAGTTCTCTGGTCACACACTGTCATAAGGGCCTGAAAGAACAGGTTGCAACAGGTTAAACACTATCACCGTTAGTTATCTGGCCACACACTGTCATAACTGTCATAAGGGCCTGAAAGTACAGGTTGCAACAGGTTAAACAGTATCACCGTTAGTTCTCTGGTCACACACTGTCATAAGGGCCTGAAAGAACAGGTTGCAACAGGTTAAACACTATCACCGTTAGTTATCTGGCCACACACTGTCATAACTGTCATAAGGGCCGGAAAGTACAGGTTGCAACAGGTTAAACAGTATCACCGTTAGTTATCTGGTCACACACACACACTGTCATAAGGGCCTGAAAGTACAGGTTGCAACAGGTTAAACACTATCACCGTTAGTTCTCTGGTCACACACTGTCATAACTGTCATAAGGGCCGGAAAGCACAGGTTGCAACAGGTTAAACAGTATCACCGTTAGTTCTCTGGTCACACACTGTCATAAGGGCCTGAAAGTACAGGTTGCAACAGGTTAAACAGTATCACCGTTAGCTCTCTAGTCACACTCTGTCATAAGGGCCTGAAAGTACAGGTTGCAACAGGTTAAACAGTATCACCGTTAGTTACCTGGCCACACACACTGTCACAAAGGCCGGGAAGCATAGGTTGCAACAGGTTAGATACTTTCACAGTTAGTTGTCTAGTTGTGCTTTCATTGATTCTGGACATTTTGACACCCAGCCTACAAACACAGGTCACACGAGGGCGAAGCGTGGTACCTTAACATTTTAACGGCTCGTGGTCTATCCAGCCTTTTGCCTGACATTTATCATTCAACGAATTATAGTTAAAAGCCACACGACTGGCACGTCACGATGGAAGAAACTTGGGGGGAGGGGGGTTGGGGGTAGGGGGTGGGGTGGGGGGGGGGGGTCTGAAGAAACCGAGATGCTCGAATTGGAAAGACTGACCGGGATATGGCAGCAGGCGAAGCATTCAACGTTATATTCTGACCGACTCCAAATCTTAAAGCAAGGCATCAGGCATGGCAGCAGGCGAAGCATACGAGTTATATTCTGACCTACTCCACGCCTTAAAGAGAGAACATTTGAAGAACTCAGGCATGGCAGTAGGCGAAGCATAAGAGGCTATATTCTGAACTAAAGAGAGAATATCTAAAGGACTCCAGCTTCCCAGCGAAGAGTTGGCGGGAGGGAACTTTATTCCTGCATCCACGGTGCCCACCTCGCAAGGTCAAGCTTCCTTCGTTCTGTAACTACCCTTACGCGTCCCAGAGTCCGTAGTGACCAACCAGTTTTTTTGTTTTTTTGTTTGTTTTTTGTCTCCACAGTACCCCTAACAATCCAAAGGCAACTTCAACAACGATAAATCTCTGCGGGCTGTGCGATCGCGGAATGACAACCCTCACTTCCGAAGTTCTAATGGGCAGCAGTGGTAGGCTGACGACGGACACTCAGTCCCTTGGATGGAGGAGACAGCGGCGGGACCCTTGTATCGAACCGGTAAACAGCTTTTCTGGACATGTAGTTTCACGTGGCACCAGCCATGCCAGCGCTGTAAGTACACCGCTTCGGTGGATATTCAAAGACACGCTATAAGAAGCCAGTCACTCGTGTAGAATCACATGCGAACGCAGCGAGTCTGCTCGAGAGCGGAGAATAGCGCTATATAAAAGCGATCAACATCAACATGTAACCCGGGGGCGGGGATAGCTCAGTGGTTAGAGCACCGGACTCGTGATTGAAAGGTCGCGGGTTCGAATCCCTGCTGGAACGGCGGGAGAATTTTCTTCTCCATGGTCGACTTTCTGTGCTGACTCTTATTTCGGTATCCGTTCCACCCCCGTGTTACCACAGTAGCACGTAAAAAATCCCG
>CAUZXP010000509.1:43663-76452 GCA_963584105.1 Alviniconcha strummeri | reverse complement strand
CTTCCCTTCGCGGCATAGGTGAAGAGTATTTTCTCGATGAGTCAAGAAGAGAGTGGTACATGTGTTTTGTCCTTACTGCTGTTTTGTCGTTAAACGTGGCACAGATGAAAAAAAGCGTTGTCAGTGAATTTATTTCCGAGGGTTACCGTATTACCGTATGTTTTCTTTCTTTGCTGTAATAGAGATACACCGTTACCTGTAGAGATATACCGTTACCCGTAGAGATACATTGTTCTGGCAGGTAGCCTTAAATCTGCAAACTAACAGTAACTGACAGTAGTGTCTGTTATTTTTGCCGTACCAGTTCAGTTCAATTCAATTCAGAAAACTTTCATCATCCCACTAGGGGCAGTTTTGTTCTGGTCATTTGTTGTGGTACCAGTGACCTAGTTCCGTTATGTTTTTTCCAATTGGCACAAGCCAAAGTTATACGTGGAATTATAATTTGAATTCTGAAGTATGCGTATTTCAGATTGAATGATTATAGTAAGTAAAAGCCCAATCGAACGGGTTTTTTATGTAAAGAAAAAAGAAAAGGAAGAGAGAAAAAAAGAAAAAGAAGAAGAGAAAAAGAAGGGGGGGGAGAGAAAAAAAAGAAAAAAGACAAAATTGTCGTGATCGTGATGTGCACTTTCAAGCGAGAGCCAAGGGAGAGCTGTGCAGAACGTGGTGTAGGGCGGATACAGACTGCTGGAGGGCGTTGTGATCTGTTCTTTTTACAGCCCCGCAGTCAACACACGCGTGTGGGCCATCAGCAGTCAGGCCTGGTTTGGCAAGGGGGGCGGCGGGGTGGTGGGGGGGGGGGGGGGGAGGGGGGCACCGGATGTAGATTGTGCTCTGCACGCGCAACACGGAGAAAGAAGAAACAGAGGGACAGAAGAAAGGACGTCTTGTCTTTGACAGACAGCCTTGAGGAATTATCCTGATAGTCGGGCTTCTGTCGTTTTGCACGTGTGAGGCTTGAAGAAGTGAAGGGGAGGCTGTTCGCGCTGCCCCTCCCCCCTCCCCCCGCCCCCACACACACACGCACGGACACACTCTCACATGCACTGATGGACGCTTGCAGGCATATACGCGCACCCTCGCACGCACACACGGCCCCCCCCCCCCCCCCCCTCCACACACACACACTGACACCCACACCTACCCCCCCGCCCCCCACCCCCCCGTACACACACACACACACACACTAAATAGCACACACACACACACACACACACACGCTCGTACAAACACCGCAGCCTGAACTCTTTGACTAAGTCAGTTTGTCAAGTTGGCACTGACAATCCCCACTGAGTGTGTTAAAGGAGAGACTGAACGTTGCCCCCAAGCTTCATGACTCGTCTTCCTGTCACCCCCACCCACAAAAGCCGCGGTTACCGGCTGACCCACAAAACTCTGAACCGAATGGGCACAGTGACCGTTGTCCAGTGCCTATCTGATAATCTCCGATGTCTCTGCCTTGGCTATCTCCGTGTCCAACTTGTCCGGCGCGTATCGGACAATCTCTGATGTCTGTGTCCCCTTTATCTGGCCGGCCAGCGGACTGTCACTTCACCTCTCTCTACAAGCTGTGTGGCCCGCAGTCTGCTTGGTGCATTCGTCCGTTCGATCTCTTGTGATTGTCTTCAACTTTACACTCCCTCCCGTACTCTCCGCTCCGCTTCTCATACTCTCAGCCTCCAGACTCCTCGCACCAGACTCTCCACTGTTGGTTCCCGCGCCTTTTCTGTCGTGCGTGCGTGCGTGCGTGCGTGCGTGCGTGCTTAGAATAGTCTCTAGGGACTAGATTATGCGCTTTTAAAAATACTGTTATTATTATTATTATTATCTGTTGAACCCCGAGTTGTCTCAGGAGAATCTGGCACCGGAGGGGACCGAGATGGTAATAGTTCAGTGTTGCTTTACGGCCACAGAGACACTACGGACTATTAGGGACAGGGAGTCCTGGGCAGCCACCTCGACTTCACACAGCTCCTTAGCTCTGTTAGATACATTGTCCACAGAGACCATGCGGACTATTAGGGCCCCGGACGGCCACCTCGACCTTCACACAGCTCCTGAGCTCTGAGCGTTGCTTTACGTCCACAGAAACCGTAGGCTTATTAGGGACGGGAACCCAGTAAACATGGTGCTTAACGTCCACTGAAAACACAAGGCTTATTAGGGACGGGGAGAAGGGGGGGGGGGAGGGAACCCAGGACGGCCACCTCGACTTTCACACAGCTCCTGAGCTCTGCTCTGAATAGATGCTAATAACAGATGACGATGGTGATGTAGAGCTTCATGTCCTTGGATGTCGGTTGACGTGTTAGGGACAAACTGTGACCAATGCCTAGGCATGGTTCAGTGTTGCTTTACGTCCACAGAAACCGTAAGGCTCATTAGGACGGAAAGCCCAGGACGGCCACCTCGACTTTCACACAGCTCCTGAACTCTGATGCTAATAATAGATAATAAAGTATTTATGCAGCTAACAGTTTTGTCCAGAGAGACTGTTCCAGGCACATACACGCGCACACATACACTCAAGCACCCGCACACACGAGTATATTGACCTATAGACCATTTACAGCCCACTTTAAACAGATAACAAACAGACACTTGAGGCGGAGGGAGATAGCAGCACGGAGCGAAAAACATGGCAGGTGTATTGTTTTGGGAAAAGACACGTCTTGAGGTTAGATCTGAAGGAGTTTAGAGAGGGTTTCCCCGCCCTGGAGGAAGGGGAAGGTCATTCCATGTAGAGAGGCCGAAGACCGAAAAGGTGCGGAAACCAATGGGGTGGTGGTGAGCGGTGGGGGTGGGGATGGGTCTGTTAGCCTGTTTGGCCTAGGGACCACGGTTCGAATCCGCTTCGGCTCTCCTTTCTCTTCAGAAGTTGTGGTCTGTCGACGCTTGTGACTTTGTCCGTCACAATTATTGAAACATTAAAATGGCTCACATTGCTGCCCATCTTAATGCAGGAGTCATTCTGGTGGTGACAGCGTAGCGATAGGTATATAATCTCCCTCTCCCCCCCACCTCCATACGCCCTTCCCCCCTTCTCCCCGTCCCTTATGGCTTCTGGGGACGTTAAGCACCATGTTTACGGGGGGAGGGGGGGGGGGGGAGTGACGGGGGAGCTTTGCTGTTAGCACCAGAATGATTCCTGCATTGAGATGGACAACGAACGATGGAAGTCATTTCTACCGTTTCATTCACTGTGAAGGAGCAAAGTCCCAGGACGGTGACCACAAACCACAAATTTTAACGAGAAAGGAGAGGCGACGCGGGGAATCGAACTGGCGCCATCCGCTCACCAGCCTACCGCCTTTCCGCCGGGCCAAACCGGCTCACTCCGGCCCTCCGGTTCAAGTTAGTGCTGTTTTATGTCCACAGAGACAGTAAGGACTATTAGGGACCGGGATGGTCATAGTTCAGTTCAGTTTTGCTTTTCGTCCACGGAGACACTACATAACTATTAGGGACGGGGAGTCCAGGACGGCCACATCTACTTTCACACAGTTCCTTCTTCTTTCTTGGTGTTTACGTCCATATAAACCACAAAGACTATTAGGGACCACCTCGACTTTCACACAGCTCCTACTTTCGTGTTGCTTTACGTCCACAGAAACTATAAGACTTAGTAGTGACGGGAGCCAAGGACGGCCACCTCGTCTTTCACACAGCTCCTTCTTTTTTCGTGGCGCTTTTACCTCCACAGAAACCACAAAGACTATTATGGACGGGGAGCCAAGGACGGCCACCTCGACTTTCACACAGCTCCTTCTCGGGCCCTCCGGTTTCGTAACTATCTATCAACACTGGCTATGAATGAGTGGAATATGGACAGAAAGTCTACGCTGTTACGCTGCACTATCTACGATGGAAGAGACAGGGTCGCGGATTAGTCTGCGGGCGGGAGGGAGGACTGGCGGGGGAGGGGGGGGGGGTGCTGTAACAGTTGGAACGAAGACGTTCTGTGTGTTTAACGTCCAAGGATTTCGAGACAATATGTGGCAGTAGTTTTATTTGTTGTCGTTGTTGAAGTGTTTCTTTACGTCCACAGAAACCGTAGGTTTATTAGGGATGGGAGCCCAGGACGTCCACCTCGACTTTCACACAGCTCCTGAGCTTTTTTTTTTTTTTTTTTTTAAATTTTTGTTTGTACCTCAGCTAAAAACAACGCTGAGCTTCACACAGTGTTTGGCGAGAAGGTAGCGTGTGCAGCCGTTTCCCTACACCTGTGCATGTTGTCGTGCATACAAGTGCAGTGTTACCCGACTCTCCATGCAGCTGCACTCAGTCTTCGGGGATACACAGACTAGTGAAATGATTGATTGATTCAGTGTTGCGTTACGTCCACAGAAACTATAAGGCTTATTAGGGACGGGGGAAAATGACAGACATTTGGTCCCTGCTTAAAATAGGCTGGCGACGGGGAAAAAGAAGAATAAGAATGGATGCCTGGTGAGAGAAAAAGAAGAAGAACAAGAAGAACGACATCGATCGTCGCTGATAATACAGCCCGGTGGAAACGAAGAAGAACCGGAAAATGGACGTAGAAAACAACGAACAAACAAACCGACCTCCGTAACTTGTCCAAAAATAGGTACAATATTATGTTACAGGTAAACAGCGCACTCCTGCGACGGTTTCGTTAGATCCTGCAAGCGTTTGGTAGCAAGCCCCGCCTGATTAGATCTTGGTAACTGTATCTTATCAATACTGGAAACTGGAACCTGGTTTCTCGATCCGGTTTGGGCTTGCGCATCGTGTAACGCCTGAACTGAAGACGTCGTCAGTAAGAGCGCTTGCAAGAGATACGCGATAGTCTTATTTTTCTTATCTTTGTGTTTCCTGTGACGCACCGATCTCTCTCCCCGCCCTCACAAAAATGACCACGGACCCGGACTGAAGGAAAGCAGGCAGATTAGGAGTGAGGGGTAATGAGTCCCGCTCAACAGTCAACACGGTCGTAAGTAAGTAAACATGGTGCTTAACGTCCACAGAAACCGTAAGGTTTGTTAGGGAAGGGGGTATAGAGGTGGGGGAAGAGGGAGATTATATACCTATCGCTACACTGTCACCACCAGAATGACGCCTGCATTAAGGTGGGCAGCGATGGGAGCCATTTTAATGTTTCATTAATTGCGATGGACAAAATCGCAATTAAAAGACAGTGTCCACAGATCACAACTTTTTGAAGACGAAGGAGAGCCGAAGCGGATTCGAACTGAGGTCCTTCCGCTTACTAGCCTAACGCCTTACCGCTAGGCCAAACCGGCTCACAACCCGGACAGAAGGAAAGCAGGCAGATTGCGAGCGAGGGGTAATGAGTCCCGCTCAAGGGTAAACACGGTCGTAATCGTTGGGAGGGGATGTTGACACGCTGAAGAAGTGACTCACGCAGAGACTCCTCGTCCTGTTTGTGTGCAGTGACACTGTAGTTGAGCTACACGCAAAGCTAGCCCACGTGATAATTACTTTGGGGGGGTGGGGTGGATAGATTCTGGGAGGAGTTCTGAGGGTCGCCGTGTTTGCCCTGGCAGTGAATGTCAATGCCCCTGCTTGGGTTGAGGAAGAGGAGCAGTATTTCAGAGCTACCATCTTCTGAGGCGGTCTCCTTGATTGCCTGGAAGAAACCAGTTTGGTTTTAAAATTCACCAAAAAAATATCTGAAACAGAATGACTGCTAGCGTTCTAAAACAAGACCCAAACACAAAAAGGTTCAAAATAACGCTTATTATGTCCTGATAAATAAGCGTTCTTTTGAACCTTTTTGTGTTTGGATCTTTTAAACTTTACAGCAAGGCTTTTTCCGTTACTAAGGTGCCTCTGGGTACTTTTTTTCAAGATAGTCTCGTGAAGCGTCCACTGGCTGAGTCGCGTACAAAGCCAGATGTGATTCAGAATTAAGAGTATCTGTACTTTCTCAATGCTAACTTTCTTTTGACTGTCGAAATTAGCTATTTTAAGTGTCATTCGGTACTTACCATCTTAAGCGTCGTTTAGTACTTGCCATTTTAAGTGTTGTTCAGCACCAAACTCCAAGCACTGGTTTACGACATCCTTCCTCCAAGGAAGGAATGTGAGATGGTGAGACTTAGGTTTAGAGGGAATGTGATACGGTGAGACTAGGCTCAGATGGAATGTGATGTGGTGAGACTAGGTTTAGAGGGAATGTGGTATGGTGAGACTAGGCTAAGGGGGAATGTGATATGGTGAGGCTAGGTTAAGATGGAGTGTGTTATGGTGAGACTAGGTTAAGAGGGAATGTGTTATGGGAGACTAGGTTAAGAGGGAATGTGTTATGGTGAGACTAGAACACTTGAGACCATGTCAAAAGGGAATGTGACAATGGACGCCAGTTTATGTATTGTTGCTGCCCCATTATTTACACTAGCCGAAAGAATCCCGTTTACCCTTCTATAATCATAGGAACGAGACTTCTGACATTTTTGAGAGTACGTGTAAATGGAACTTTAGGTAAGAGAGTGAGGGGGCTGGGGAGGTAAATAGACGTACACAGAGACCCCCACCCCCCACCCCCGCCCTAAAAATGTATATATAAAATATATTCCATCAAAGGCTTGCTCGAAACTCGTACATCGTCGGGCAGGGGTGATACAATTTTGAGCAGACGGATGTTAGGTGTGTGTGTGTGTGTCAAGCTCAAAGGTGAAAAAACAGTTACACCTTGGGCTTGTTGTTTTGACCTACTTAAGAGTCATTACGGTTTGATTTTATTGCCCATGCAAAACATGTTACGGGGAATTTGCCTTGCAGCCATCCACCGCAGTGGGATATTCCTTTCTGAGCTGGGTCACGGCGGGTCACGAGATCGAAAGCGAGGCTGGAGTGTGAAAAAAAGAATGGCAAGAACGTGTACTGATGTGTCGTCTGCGCAGTATGCGTAACCATCACTCTTAAGCATCACTTTTGATCTTGGTGGCTTCATTCTACACAGGGTTCCAGGCGAGATCAAAAGATCAAGAGATCTTAGAGGGGGGAGGTGGAGCTGCACCCTCACTTTTGCCCAGAAGAGATCATGAGTAGGGAGGTGGTGCTGGGCTGAGCAAGTTGGACGTCTTTTGCTTCGAGTTGTCCAAGTTGTTCGTCAACAGCGGTGCAACGGACATTGTCTTAGTGACTCTGTCCAGCACAGCAGTTGAAAGAGCAATTGCGCAGTGCACAAGTCGCTGGGCAATGGCGAGGGGACACCGCCTTAACACTTCCATTGTTCTGGCGGCGGTCCACGGTCTCTCCGGTCTTTTTCGTGCGGTTTCCGCGGTCGAGCCTTTCACTCTCTCGCCCCCTTCCCACTCTGTCCCCGTCCCTAATAGGCCAACTCGCCTCTGTGGATGTAAAGCAACACTAAACCTTGGTGGCTTCATCTCGTGAATAGTCTTTGGGGATGGTCCATGGTCTAGTTTTTGTGCACGTCGCGGTCTTGACCGGTCGGGGTGTGTGTGTGTGTGTGTGTGTGTGTGTGTGTGTGTGTGTGTGTGTGTGTGTGTGCGTGCGTGTGTGTGTTTTCCACATACACGCGGTCTTAGCTTCTGTTGCTGATCATCCGCTTAAAATCACCCAACTAGGTCACGATACTATCCCCCCCCCCTTTTTTTTTTCCCCTTCTTTTTTTCGCTTGAAAACAAAGGCTGTCATGCGCCCCATTTATTACGTGGTAAAAAGTTGGCTAATGTATTCAGTGGGGAGATCACTAAGTCACTCAAAGTATTCCATAAACAATTCACTTGACCCCAGTACAGGAGGTGTGTGTGCGGGAGGGAGGGACGGAGAGAGAGAGAGAGAGAGAGAGAGAGAGAGAGAGAGAGAGAGAGAGAGAGAGAGAGAGAGAAATTGTGTATACAAGAATAAAGATTTAAGCACAAATCAGCGTTTTTACAAGCCTGTTTTCACAGAGAGAGAATAATTCATACACAAGGATAAAGATTTATGCCTCTTTTTTTTTTCAACAAATCGAGAGAGAGAGAGTACTTTATACACAAGGATACAGGTTTAAGCACAAATCGGCTTTTTTTCTTCTTTTTCTTTTTACAAATCTGTTGAGAGAGAGAGAGAGAGAGAGAGAGAGAGAGAGAGAGAGAGAGAGAGAGAGAGAGAGAGAGAGAGAACTTCATACACAAGGACAAAAGTTTAAGCACACATCGGCGTTTTTATTTTATTATTTTATTACAAATCTGTTGAGAGAGAGAGGTGGGGGTGGAGAGGTGAGGGTGCAGTTGAGTGATACGGTCTCTGCTAGCCACTCCCCTATCCGCCCCGTCGCTAGACCAGCGGGGGATTAACCCCCTGGATTATCTGGAGGATTAAGATGGTTGCGGTGATAGCCGGTTAGTGTCGCTGCCGAGTCAGTCGGCTTGGGCACTCCTCCCACCCCCCAGTGGCCCGGGGGTTCGATCCCCATCGGTTGGGAGCTTAGGGCTGCGTGGGCTGACTGGGAGTGTCCGTGGCGCTGTACAACACTGGAGTGGAGGGGTGGCTGACCGACTAGACAGGATTACTGCTGGCCCAGTTCATTGGTGTAGAATGGAGAAAAAGGCAGCGGGCACGCAGAATTCTATGGCTATGATGTCTGCACTATGTCATGTATGCTCGAAAAGGCTTTCCACGGTCAAGATCCCGACACTGCCCGCTGTACAGCGTTGTCACAGGTGTGTTTGCAGCTGGGGATTTGTTTGTGTGTAGGTTTCCTCCTTTTTGTTAATGTAGGTGTTTGTGTGTTGTTGTTTTTTGTGGTTTTTTTTTTTTTGTTTTTTGTTTTTGGGGGGGGGGGGGGGGGTTGAAAGGAGCTATCGATCTGTATGAAAGAGATTTCTGATTTTATTTATTATTGTATTTTCAGTGTGTGCGTGCGTGAGCGCACGCTTTGTGTGTGTGTGTGTGTGTGTGTGTGTGTGTGTGTGTGTTTCTGTTGTTGTTTTGGGCGGTGTCGAAAGGATAACCTGCAATGCAAATGCAAAACGCTCGGAGCGGTAACTGCTGTAACAGTAATCTGTGCACATTGAAACACCCACCCTCCCTTCCGGCCAACTCATGGAGTCCAACCCTTTTATGGGGGGAGAGAGAGAGAATCATCATCGCCATCATCATCATCATACACCCAACATCCATCCCGCATCGTGGAATCTAAACCCTTCCATGGAAGCCTTCTATTCATTATCATCATCCAGAGTTCAGGAGCTGTGTGAAAGTCGAGGTGGCCGTCCTGGGCTGCCGTCCCTAATAAGCCTACGGTTTCTGTGGACGCAAAGCGACACTTCAACTTCATTATCATCACCATCAACATCATCATCATCGTACTGTGTGAACAAATGGTGCACTACGTCTAGGTGTGGTCGTAACGCCTTGTGCTCTTACGCCCGCTAAGCTATTGTAAGCCCCAGACTTGGCCAAGCAAACAAAACATCAGTTGATATAAATAGATTTGATCGAAGGTCATTAACTCCCTTTGTTGCCTCTTCTTCTTGTTATTCTAGCAGATGTATAGGCACAGTTATCATTCTGGTTATTCCGCTAGTCTTATACTTTATCTCTGTAACTTCTCACCGTAGGAGAAGCCTTAAATTCTCTTATCGAAAAGTGGACGTGGGATCTTAAACGTGCGCAACAATCGCGATTAGTGCGTACTGTGCACACCGAGGCGAGACAAAGGTCAAATACAGATACGGTCTATCAGTACGCCCCACTCGCGCCAACAGTTTTATTTGTGTTATTGATTTAACCGACCCGCAATCTGTTACTGGCGTAATTGACGTCTACTTGCTTCTTCGGTTAATCCGTGTGGGTTGACACTGTCAAACAGCCGCTTGTGACGAAAACGCCAACGCGTCAGTGATGTCTGTTTTTACGGACACGTGTGTGCGTGCAGTTCGTGTCGGTAAGGGTTGTGCTGTGTGCCTGTACAGATGTGGCAGTGTACATCGTTTCAATACCTGGTGATGCAATACTAGTTGATACTCTCCCTCCGGCGAAGCCGTGACGAGGATGAACGCCAAGAGTGAGTGTGAACCGTTGGCGTGAGAACATGTACGTGGTAGACAGCATGTGTTTCGTGCCCACGAACTGCACACGTGTGGACGCGGGGTTTCGGTGTGTGGGGTTGGGAGTGTGAGGGGGCAGTTCGAGGCGTCGTTCAGTGTATTCTCGTGATAAGTGTTGTGTCGGCTTGTATTCACTGTGCACGTGTACGTGTGCATGTGTGTGTGTTTGTCGCGGAGTTAGGGTAGGATGAATGGCGACAAGACCCGAAAGTTTTGTTGTTGTTTGTTTTTTGGGTGATGTTGTAGGTAAGCCTCTTTCGTTGTATTTGTTACGGCTGACTTTGTTTCTGACGATGATGAGTTGATGCTTAATGTCAGTTGACATATTAGGGACAAGTTGTGACCAATGCCGAAGCACGGTTCAATCATTCTTTACGTCCACGGAAACCAGAAGGCTCGTTAGGACGGACAGCCCAGGACGGCCACCTCGACTCTCACACAGCTCCTGAACTATGTTTGTTTCTGACATCAAAACTTTTGTGCTAATGATTGAATGGATAAAATCCGCAGGTGTTGCCTCTCTCAGTGTTGCTGACCGTCTCCTGTGTCCGTTTGTGACTGTGACTTCTCTCTCTCTCTCTCTCTCTCTCTCTCCCCCACCCCCCCCCCCCCCCCCCCCCCCGCTTGCTCGCTCGCGCTCGGTGGTTATGCAGTCTTGCGTAGCCGACTACCGAAAAGATAACCGACATATAAAGTTGCCAGGAAGCGAATTCCTCCTGTCTGGTTTCCTTCAAAATTAGGCCTCTGCCAACATGGACACGCTCCTCTTTTTTCAGTATTATATATTGGCAGGGACGATTTCTTCATATTTTTTACTGGCCTGGTATTGGTTCATTATTTTTAACTGGGCTGTAATGTATTACTTCTTCATTTTTTATTTTATTTTTCATTGGCCTGGTATTGGTTCATTATTTTTCACTGGACTGTAATGTATTCTTCATTTTTCACTGGCCTGTATCAGTTATTTTTCACTGGCTTGTGAGCAGTTTCTTCACTGTTATTGGCCTTCACTTTCCATTGGTCTTCTTTTTTCGCTTGCTTCAACTGGTTCTACATTTTTACTGGCTTTCGATGGCATGAACTGTATCTTCATTTTTCACTGTTCTGTATTAGTGGGAATAATTTCTAAATTTTTCACTGGCCTCTATATTATGAGCATTGGCGATTTATTCGTTTTTCACTGGCCTATATCATTTTTTCACTGGCCTATATTAATAAGACCGATTTGTTTGTTTGCGTTTTGTAGTGAGCC
This sequence comes from Alviniconcha strummeri, assembly GCA_963584105.1. Lineage (NCBI taxonomy): Eukaryota > Metazoa > Mollusca > Gastropoda > Provannidae > Alviniconcha > Alviniconcha strummeri. The sequence continues at coordinate 65,151 of CAUZXP010000509.1, read as the reverse complement.
GGTTTGGCCTAACGGTAAGGCGTTAGGCTGGTAAGCGGAAGGACCTCGGTTCGATACCGCTTTGGCTCTCCTTTCTCTTCAAAAAGGTTGTTGTTTGTGGACACTGTCTTGTGACTTTGTCCATCACTTCCTACTGAAACATTAAAATGGCTCTCATCGCTGCCCATCTTAATGCAGGAGTCATTCTGGTGGTGACAGTGTAGCGATAGGTATATAATCTCCCTCTCCCCCCACCTCCATACCCCTTCCCCCCCTTCTCCCCGTCCCTAATAAGCCTCATGGTTTCTGTGGACGTTAAGCACCATGTTTACTTACTTACTTGTTTGCGTTTTGTTTTGAATGGTCTATTTAAGGTGGGGCGACGCGTCTTCATTTGACGGGCCGGTGTTAAACCGAGAAGGAAGCCATTCTTAGTTTTTCACTGGCCTGTACTTCAGACAGCTAAAAGTAAATGTGTCACATCTCCTCTAAGGAAATGTCAACGAAGAAAGAAAAATGCACAATAAAGAATAGACAACTTCTCTTTCTTTCTTTTTTTTTCTTTCTTTTTTAATGTTAAAAAAAGAAGAAGAAAAGAACAGAAAAACGGATTATATGTACTTTTGTATAGGATTTTTCGCGGAAGATGCAACCGTCTCGCTTTTGAAGTCACGCCCAGGACTTACTTCCCCATCTGTTTGTTGCTCTTTGAAGACGTTGATGCAGAAGGGTGCCCCCCCCCCATCCCGCCAGTCCAGTGCCTGAGGCAGTGTATACTGTCGTGTTATGGAGAGATGTCTAACTCCACGCATAAATTATCTTCGTGTCCTCGTTTGGTGCGAAATTTATGTTAGTGTGTGAAGATTTTTTTCTTTGCCGATTTTTTTTGGGGGGGCGGTGGGTGGGTGGAAGGAAGCATAGGGAAACCAGTTTTACTGTGTGTGTGTGTGTGTGTGTGTGTGTGTGTGTGTGTTTGTGTGTGTGTGCGTGCGTGCGTGCGTGCATGCGTGTGTGTGTGTGTGTGTGTAGTTTTACAGTGGCGTGTATGTGTGTGTGTTAGAGGGGTGTGTGCGTGGGGGAGTGGGGAGTGGGGCAAACGTTGGTGTGTGTGTGTGTGTGAGAAAGAGAGACAAAATTTGTGTGTGTGTGTGTGTGTGTGTGTGTGTGTGTGTGTGTGTGTGTGTGTGTGTGTGTGTTGGAGGGGCGAATTACAACAACACTAACAACAACAAAAGTCTGGTGCACTGGATTTGTTTGCTTCTTGTTGTTGCGATCCTTTCAGCTGTATATCAGCTGAAAGGATCGCAACAACAAGAAGCAAACAAATCCAGTAAATGACAAACAAACAAACCTGACTGAAGCTTGATCTTGTTGATGGTCTTTTCACCGCGGATGGTAACCTGCCGCTGAGTGATGACTGATTACGGACAGGGTTACGAAACACCTGCCCACGCTGAAAGTGCTCGTAATTATTGCAGAATACGTGCCGTGGAGGCGAGCAGGGGTGGTGGGAGCGAGGGGAGGGGGTACGTGGGTGGCCATCTAAAGAAGAAAGCCTTGGAGTGTTGTGTGGACGTGCGCTGCGGGAGACAGACAGATTGGTCAGGGTGGGGGACAGGCTGCCCGGCAGACAACGTCCAGAATACCAAGCAGCGTTTTGACAGGGAATTCGGCCGCGTTGATTCACTGTGCGGAGTGTGGCGGTGCACTGAGAGTGCTCTCCTTTCATCGCCTTGCCTGCCTACGTACGCTCTGTCTTGCCTAAGTACAGGGTGCTTTTTCCCGTCCTCCTTTCCCCCCTGGTGACTTCCTGTCTGAGGACGTCACTGATACCCTGCAGTAAATGAAAATAGGCGTGCAGCTTCATTAGTCAAGGACGAACAGCTAGTGTCTGGCCACGCTAGCATGTACGCGACAGTTAAGACCGAGGGCGAGGATTGACAGGGTCTCGACTGAAGCCCTGATGGCCAGTTTTGCACATTGATATCGTCAAACAACGGCCAGTTTTGTACTTGGAAATCGTGGAACAACTGCCAGTTTTGTACCTACAGATCGTGGAACAACGGCCAGTTTTGTACTTGGAGATCGTGGAACAACGGCCAGTTTTGTACTTGGAGATCGTGGAGCAACGGCCAGTTTTGTACTTGGAGATCGTGGAACAAACGGCCAGTTTTGTACTTGGAGATCGTGGAACAACGGCCAGTTTTGTACTTGGAGATCGTGGAACAACGGCCAGTTTTGTACTTGGAGATCGTGGAACAACGGCCAGGTTTGTACTTGGAGATCGTGGAACAACGGCCAGTTTTGTACTTGGAGATCGTGGAACAACGGCCAGATTTTGCTTGCGAAGGCCGTTGAACAGCTGCCAATTTTGCATTTGGAGATCATCAAATAACGGCTACTTTTGCATTTGGAGATCGTGGAACAACGGCCTGTTTTGCATTGGAAGATCGTGGAACAACGGCTAATTTTGTATTTGGGAGATCGTGGAACAACGGCCAGTTTTGCATTGGGAGATCGTAGAACAACGGCCAGTCTTGCATTTGAGGTCGTGGAACAACGCCGGCCAGCTCTACATTTGGATGTCAGCCGTGAAACAATCGTCCGCCGTGGCCGAGGCTACTTCTGCTACACGGAGTGGTGGTGAGAATGACGACGTTCAGACGATGAAGGAACAAGAGTGAGTGCGGGCCCAACAGATGGTGAGGGTGCAGTTGAGCACTGTGGCGTGTGAGCCCACGGTTGTGGATCTGAGGACATTAAGCCCCACGTCATCAACAACGGCCACATCATCAGCAACGGTTCTGTAGCTGAGGACATTAAGCCCCACGTCATCAACAACGGCCACATCATCAGCAACGGTTCTGTAGCTGAGGACATTAAGCCCCACGTCATCAACAACGGCCACATCATCAGCAACAGTTCTGGTCTCCTGAACACTGCGATGCGTGAAGCATGTTTCTGATGTGTGGTTCAAAACGGCGGCCCCAAAACGTGAGAGTGTAGCAAAATCATTTAACACTTCTCCATGTCTCTGTCCGTCTCCGTCTTTTCCCACCTCTCTCTGTCTGTCTTTGTCTCTGTCTGTCTGTCAGTCTGCCTGCTTGCTTCTCTCTCTCTCTCTCTCTCTCTCTCTCTCTCTCTCTCTCTCTCTCTCTCTCTCTCTCTCTCTGATATTTGCTGTGCGTTACCCCCCCCCACCCCACCGCCGGGGGGTGGGGATAACTATATAAACATCTTGCCCGCACAAGGAGCAGCAGCAACCTTTCGTCTGTTTGTTGTCCACATCAGTAGTTACTATCAAGGGTTATCGGCGGTATTACACGTGCTGGTTTCTGTCATAGCATAGTTGTCGGCGGGGTTATGATTTATGTGGCTAGATTGAAAACTTGGAGCGGTTGTGATTTGTGTGTGACAACCGTACGCGTAAAATTGTACTGTGCGAAGATTGTAATGTTGTAGCATACGATAGCTGTAATTAACGTGTAAAGAGTAGCTTATAAAGTTTCTGAATTATACAAACAGGCGTGGGCCAACGTGTAAAGCCAGTAACGTGAAAAGACTCCCATCTTGTAAAGACTTTGGCGTGTACAGCAAAGACTAACGTGCCAAGATTGTGAAGTGTTAATACTCAAATGTGTAAAGTCTAACGTGCAAGGACTAGCCGTGTAGAAGACTAACGTAATAAAGACTGTAACTTTGTTGACTGTAACGTCCCACGACGCGTGAGTTCTGCACTCGAGATCGAGACTGGCGTGGAAAGGCTGAAAACGTGCAGGCTTGTAGACTCCGACGCATGAAGGGGCTGTAACTCCTAAAGACTCTAAGTTACGAAAACCACAGGGAGACAAAACGTAGTCTTGCCGAGTGCCTTCCCATTGGGCGAGAGCGGCTCACAGGCGACAGATGTAGGAAGCGTTGATAGATTTCGGCTCGGGGAGTGGGGGGGCAGGGAGGGACGGAGGGAGTGAGGGAATGGGGGAGGAGCGGGGTATGCCATGCAATGAGCAGTGACACTCATAAACCTCACCCCGACTTGCCCCGCAAAGATAGCTGGGCTGATAAGACGGAGATGAACCCGGCTCTATCGGTTTCCATGTCGAATCACATCCGCAGACCCAGTCTGCTCAAGACGCGGGGCTCGTGGCTCCAGCAAATGGAGCGGGGCTTGCGATAATTAACTCGAATAATTAAGTGACTTGTCTGTCGGGGGGAGGGGGGGGGGGACCTTGCTGTTTTGGGCTTTGCTTGCTGACATGTCTGTATCGCTGACCCCAGCTCCCCCACCCCTCTCCCTCTTGCTGTGTCTTTAGTGATTGGAGAGTCAGTTTCCGGTGTTCTAGGCAAATTATGATCTAGTACTCAGCCCTACTGTACCCCCCTCCCCCCCCCCTCCATTCCATTCCTTTCCCACGGCCTTTCTTCCTCTTCATCATCTACCGCCAACTTCCTCCATCAAGAGAGCCCCGCCTCTTTATCCAAAACAGCTACTGTAAAAACTTGGTTGTATCGCCGTCATTTTGTGTGCAGTCTCCCCCTCCCATCCTGCTGCACCGGCATAATTGAAATTAAGCAGCCTATGATATTCACGCTGTGAGGTTCCATGGGAGTTGTACCACCAGTCCGTTTCAGTGACAGCTTAGAGAACCAGAGGCAGCAGGACCCAGAACGTTTTGAGGCAGAGAACTTCAGTTAAGGCTGGTGTAAGGGTGAGAGAGCTGCTGTTATGGTAGGGTTGGATGCTGAAGCAACAAGTGGCTGTAGTAGGGTTGGATGCACTGAAGCAACAAGCAGTTGTAGGGTTGGATGCACATGAAACAACAAGCAGTTGTTGCAGCTGTTGTAGTAGGGTTGGATGCTAAAGCAACAAGCGGTTGTTGTAGTAGAGTTGGATGCACTAAAGCAACAAGTGGTTGTGGTAGGGTTGGATACACATGAAACAACAAGCAGTTGTTGCAGCTGTTGTAGTAGGGTTGGATGCTGAAGCAACAAGCAGTTGTTGCAGCTGTTGTAGTAGGGTTGGATGCTGAAGCAACAAGCAGTTGTTGTAGTAGGGATGAATGCATATGAAGCAACAAGCGGTTGTTGCAGCTGATGTTGCAGGGTTGGATGCACGTGAAGCAACAAACGGTTGTTGCAGCTGTTGTAGTAGGGTTGGATGCTGAAGCAACAAGCAGTTGTTGTAGTAGGGTTGGATGCTGAAGCAACAAGCGGTTGTTGCAGTAGGGTAAGATGAACATCAAGAAACAAACAGCTCATGCAGCAGGTTAACATCAGTGTGAAGAAACAGACTGCTAAGCAGATTGTTGAAACTTTTTGTCTTTTGCAACCTCACAGTAGTGACCAAGAACTGATGGGAGGTATTAGACTGAAACTGCAGACATACTGTGTATTAAATTGATGATGGCCAAAGGCCGATGGCAATCCATGCACATGCAAGAGCTGATTGAACACCTTTCCTTCATTATCATCTGCTGTGGGTGACATCAGAGTTGTGTGTGTTTGGGGACGCTGATGACAGTGAAGTCATGGATGTGGTAATGGTTCATCACAATCTTCATGAGCTGTTCATGATGGTGAGTTATTCTGCTGATCATGATGTTAGGCGTTTCAGTGATTACGTCTTAGAGGCCTTGTTTCTGATCCTGATGTGAGTTGAGGAGATTAATTTAATCACAGTTTGCTTTCCGTTTATGGTGCTAGGATTCAGGTTCTTCATCTTCAGTCTCATATCTTTGTCACAGGGTGTTGATTGTGTCTAGCAAGTGTTCATAGGCAACAGTTTTGCTGCTTGTTTGGTTGGCTTTTGTTTGTATGTTTTGGTTTTGTTGTTGGTTTTGAGGGTGGTTTTTATTCATATATCAGGTCTCATGTTTAGTTCTTGAGCTATCTACATACATTACTTTCTTTCTTTAAAACTAAAATGTGTGATGTAACTGTAAATTTGAATTGACTGAACAGTGTTTTTGTGACCACTGGGCATTAATTTAAACTGGAACATATTAAACACGCACAGACACACACAAACACACACACACACGCATTTTGGATAAGTAACCTATTCATTGCGTACGCTATGTTGAGCCATTCAAACTCCACAGACATGTACCGGTTGTATCTCTCGAAAGGGACATATTCTATTTGGAGCTATCTCTCAGTTAGTCAAAACAGCCCCCCAAAAGTCTTCCTCTAACAGTAACATCGAGTACATCTGCATTCAATCTGTTGGGTTCTAGTATCAGCTTGTTTTTTCTAGATTATTCCAGTGTTGATGCTTTGGTTCTACCTGCTGCTGATATGAAGGTATCAGTGACACCACCGCCACCCTGCTGCCTGACTGTAGTGACCTTCACCTTTACCATCCTCTGTGGTGATGGTGGTGTTGTGTATGTAGGGTTGGGGTGGGTGGGGTGGCATGGGGTTAATTGATCGATCTTTGATACTCTAAGGATGAAGATCTTAGGCAGGAGTGTGGTATTGCACTCTGTCCTGGCTAAGAGTAAGACTACAACACACACCTCCAGGGTCTAGTAATTGAGACGAAATAATACACTGTACAAGGGTGTGTTTTTTCATACAATTTCTCTTTACTAGCATTACAAAATTATGTGTGCAAGAAGTACAGAGTGGACATAACCTTAAGAGGAAGAAGAACATCACACATGTTCTATTTCAGAGTATATAACATAGTGTCCTGTTTTAAGATAGTGTAAGATAGTGTGTCAAGTATATCTCACACACATCCCAGGGAAATGCATACCAGCTTATATTCATGGTAGCTTGCTGTATGCACAGAGCTGATTCACTGATGATGTCCAGTTGATGATGAAGGAACATTTCTGTGTTTCAGGCCACTGAAGAGTCTGACGAAGAAGATCTGTGCGCGCTGAGCGATCGCTGGGAGTACCAAAAAACTGTCCGCCGCTGGTCCCGCAAAGGCCCAGACCTGACCCTAGTGGTGGACTCGACCCTTGAGCCTAGCAGCTCCCATGACAGCCTGCTGGGGGAGGAGAGTGGGTCCCACACCGATGACAGTCCCATGCTGGACAGCAAGATGCCCCACACCACCGCCGTCACCACCAGCGGGGAGCAGGCTCCCGACAGCTCTGACGTTGTCCTGGGCGTGGAGCCGCCGGAACCCCTGGTGGAGGGTCTGATCCCGCCAAGTTCCCAGGGCTCCTCCTTCCCCGTCAGCCCCAAGCTGCGCCGCGCTGCCAGCGAACGCCTCAAGAGCGCTCTCAAGAAGATGGAGAGCTTCAAGAAGAAGTCGAAGAAGTACCCGACCAGCCGGAACATTGTGGAGATCAGCGACCCTGTGGTGGCAGACCAGGAGGAGATGCAGGCTAAGCTGCAGCACCTCAACTGCGTGGACATCAGTCCGAATGGGGTGGGCCCCACCCCTATCACCAAACGGCCTTCCGCCCCTGTCGGGGAGTCAACTCCCATGGACAAGGTTTCTCACGGGATTGCCTCCCCGGACTCCTCCTCCTTGTCGCCAATTTCACCAGCTTCTCCAGTTGTGCCTCCGCCTGCTGCGGATGCTGCTGCGGATTCTAGCGCTTCGAGCCAAACGGACTCCTCCTCGCTGAGCGAGTACTACACAGCGCACACTCAGCTGCTGGCCAATTTCCAGGCCTGCAGCGGCAGCGGGAAGCCGTTGGGGGGGAGCTTGGGGGGACGCAAAAGCAGCGACTCCAGCCTGGTGGAGATCTTCCTGCTGCCCCAGGACCACAAGCCAGGCAGTTTCCCCCGCCTCCTTAAGAACGGCTACATCGACACAGCCGTACCCTTCCAGGCCTCCCTGCCTGCACCCCAGGCACCCCCTTCCGGGGCTTCCCTGCCCCGAGACCCGCAAGGGCTGAGGGGCAGCGTGGGACACAAAGGCGGCGCCAAGTCTGCGGCCAGTCGCGTCAGTGTGTACGACAACTTCCCAGCTGTGGGCTCTCCGCAGCATTCAGCTGAAGGCAACAAGGCCCTGGAGGACAGGCTGGATGCCCGCCTCCAGTTGGGCCGGCAGTCTCAGGCCGTGCGGAGCCTCAGCATCAGCTCCAGCGGCTCCGGCGCCAAGCTTGAGGCTGAGAGTTCAGAGAGCGGCGGCATGGTGAGAAGTCTGAGTGCCAGTGCTGCCACGAGCATGGAGTTCCAGGCATCCAGCGGCAGAGCCAGCCTGGCCAGTGACTATTTGGGCAGCTTGAGGGGCAGTACTGCCAGGAAGTCCTCAGTGGCTATGGACGAGTTTGATGCAATCTTGCAAAATCTGTACCAAGACATCAGTAACCTGAGCCGTTCGATTGGCCAGGACGAGGAGCAAGAGGATGACCTTGACATTGTCGCTGTGCGCTGCAGCAGCACGCCCAGTCGCGAGGTCACCTTCAGCATCACCGAGCAAAATGGGGATATTGGTGATCACAGTGTCGACAACTCAACCTCAGGTCAGTTAATTCCTCTCCTTCACACACACCCCCCCCCCCCCCCCCCCCCCCGCCCATCATCATCCCCTAACTCAAGCTTTCTAACTATATTCAAACTGCTAGTAGTTCATGCACTTTTTGTGATGGGTGGATGGACATAGGGCTGTGGTCTGGTTTTTGATGCAAAGGGTTGTGGGAGGGGGTGTAGTAAAAATGATAATGATTTGTAAAGCAAGAACCTCCGATATGAAACAGAGCTTGGCACACTGTGCAGAAAGTGTGTTTAACACCCAAATTCACCAGAAGTGCAGCCTCTGTTTTGAGAGGGCTATCTCCTTTAATGGCTGCATGAGCAATTGAGAAGAAAACAATAACAAAAGCGGCTTATGCATCCAGGATGAAGCCCGTGCAGTTGGGCGTTCCCTGACAACACTCTCGCTCTTGAACTGATGCAGGGCGCTTGCGTCCCTGAATCAGACAAATGCGCCGTTCTCGAAAATAGCTGGTAATGAGGCAGCCCCACCTAATGTTGGCAAAGCAGACAGCATATTTTGGACAATTACATTGCAGTCAAACTCTTGACTGACGTCATTCAAGCAGCAGACTTTAACTTGTTGCTTGTCATCAGGCCAGTTTCAACGCCCTGTTTAAAAAAAAGGAAGAGTAACTAAGCACACCCACCCAAACCCACATACCCACCCACACCAGCACATGTACACACACACATACACATGCACATGCACACACACACACACACACACACTGAATAGTCGATGACTGACTGAGCATGTGCTGTAAAAAAAAAAAAAAAAGTAAGAAAAACAAGCCTTAAAGTTTAATCCTAAAGAGATCAAGACCCCATGTTTCCCTATACAAGTTTATGCACTGTGCAAAATTTCTGATAAATTATTAACATTATCAACAAACATTTAGACTAATTATTAAACATTAGGAACAAACAGTCCAGTCCAGACCATCTTGGTTGCCATTGTTTCATTGTATATTTAATGATAATGATGTACATGTTTTTGTGACACATTTGATGCTGAGGTGAGTGACCCAGTACAGTTGACACATTTTCCTTGACTTTTTAGAGTTTACGCATTGTAATTTAAGTAATCTAATGCTTAATGTTTGCATCAATGTTGACCAGTATGCTAGAAGTATACTGCAATTCAGATATTGAAACATTTCACCCATGGCTGCAGACAGTGGTTTTGCAGTACTTACTTATACGAAGTCCCAACAGATCATTATGGGTTCATAACTTCCATTTTTGACAAGGGCGTCTTCCTGACACACAAGGGTCTGGGGCAAAGGGTGGAGGAAACGGGCTGAGTGGGTTGCGGCGCTTGCCGCCTTTTGTATATGGCCGAGGCAAGGGTGTGCTGTTGTGACTGCCCCTGGCATTTCCTTCTTGGCGGTCAATAATAATTGTGACAGCAAAAACACTGCACTAGACTTATGCCTTGGCTTGAGTTTCAGAGCTGAAGAGTTCTGAGTTGACTAGATTCGTATCATTTTAGATGGCAACAGTTCAACTGTCAGTAATGATTGTGACAGCAAAAACACTGACTGCACTGGTGTTATGCCTTGAGTTTCAAGGCTGAAGAGTTCCAAGCTGACTGGATTTGTATTATTTTAGATGCCAACAGCTCAACTGTCAATAATAATTGTGACAGCAAAAACACTGACTGCACTTGAGTTCCAAAGCTGAAGAGGTCCAAGTTGACTAGATCTGTATCATTTTAGATGGCAACAGTCTATGAAGCTCTTCAAAACTTGACAAAAGGAAATGGCAGTCATGTGCGCATACTTGGGTGTGGTGGGTAAGAATGGCTTGAAGTTCAAGTACATGCTAATGCTTGGCATTCTTGTCTATGTTCAGAATGTCAATGAAACAAATTTATAATGGAAGTGATAGAATGGTATTCTCTGACTCCTGAAAAATGACTGTTTTGAACTGTGGTTAAGATGTGTTTCTTTGAGAGACCAGGTATGCAATGTCATCTGGCTATGATTGATTTTTAATAATGATCCATAACTGAGTCTCTTTAAAAAAATTTAATCAATCCATATATATTGTGAATGTGCGTTAAAAATATGTTTTCAATATATATATCATTTTATATGTATTGTTTTAATCCATATGTGAGCAGGTTCGATAAAACTGGAAACCCAGCTGTCCCAAACATCCGCATCAGAAACAGACAGTTTTCGGCTGGGCCCCCTGTCCCCAGTGTGCGTGGACGATTCCATGGAGGGGGAGGAAGGAGACTTGTGCAGTCAGACCACATCCTCCCAGGATTCCAGTGATGACGTGGAGGGGTCAGCTGATGATACCTTGGAACGTATTGCCTTGGGAGCCCGGGAACGGCGAGACTCTGGTGTTGGCTCATCTCTCACTCGAGCCTCAAGGTTTGAGTGAAATTTATAAATATATATATAATATATAATACATTCTGGTACAGCCAACAGAATGGGGGAGGTGGGGGTGGAGGGGTATCGTTTTGGTCACTGTTTGATATTATTCAGAACTATACTAATATTCATGCACTCAGTGTATTTGAGCCCTGACTGGAATAAGTGACAATGAGGTAAACTATTATTGGTATCAAATAAGCAGCTGCCCTTGAGTTTGATGTGTTATACTTATAGACCTCTTTGCTTTTGTCTTTTGCTGTCAAATTAAAGTGTACCATCATAACATGGACCTGGAACTTTTGAGTCTTTAATGAGAATCAACAGACTAATGTGACTAAACAAATCACAGTCATTTTATTAAATAGATTTTTAATGGTCACTGGAACATGCTTTAAAAAATGACACATAGGTATACATTAAAATCAGTGTCACCAAGAGAGGCCCTGACATGTTGCATCCTGTCTCTTTACAGTGAAAGGAAACGCAAAAAGATACGGTGGGAGAGTTTCCAGAAGTGCCATCGCCCAAGTCGAGCCAGCCGAGAGCTGCAGATCGGTGGATTGTCTGTGTGTCAGTTACTGCCCCTGCGACAGCTCTCCTTGCTCAAGCTTACCTCCATAATGGAGAAGTGTTCACCAACCAATCGCTCGCAGTGGTCATGGAGCGTACCGCGGTTCATGAAGCGCAACAAGGCCCCACACTTCAGCGACAAGAACGTGTTTGGTGTGCCGTTTACCATCATGCTTCAGCGTACGGGACAGCCGCTGCCACAGTGCGTGCTGTATGCCATGCGCTATCTGCGCAAGACATCCCATGATGCACTAGGAATCTTCCGCAAGTCGGGTGTGCGCTCTCGGATCCAGAAACTGCGTGACCTTGTGGAGTCTAACCCAGGTGATACTTTTTTCTTTGGTAGCAACATTTCTGATGCAGTTGTCCATCAAGATAAATGAACTCTTTCTGCTATGCTCAGCTCTGACATGCTTGAAACCTGTCACTGTCTCATTATCTCATTATGTATGCTGTAAATTACTACGCCCCCATACAGGTAAGGGAGTGGTGGCACTAACAGTTACTCAGAGGAAATATGTATACAATGTGCTGGCTCTTAGGTTTTAAGTTTTGCATTACTAAATATTATCCTTATTTAACTGTGCTTTGGAGTGTGTGTGTGTGTGCATGTGTGTGTGTGTGTGTGTGTGTGTACATATGCGCATGCATGCATGCATGGTGTTTGTGTGTGGTCTTGTTTAATGTTTTCTCTCCATATCTTGCCGAGATCTATGTACAAAGAGAAAATATTCCCAATTCTAAAGTTTGGGTGGATTTTTGTTTCAGATTCTATCAACTTTGATGAGCTTCAGCCTTACGACGTGGCTGACCTGTTAAAGCAATACTTTCGTGAGCTGCCTGAGTGTCTCTTGACCAACAAACTCTCTGACACTTTTCGCAGTATTTTCACACGTAAGTTGACCTTAGGTACATCATGGACATGTACAGTGCTACACCATCAATCAGTTCAGTTTTTTTTTTTTTCTTTTTTTTTTTTTGCTCAGAAGTCTAGGATAGTAGGATACTATTTGTCACGACTGCAAGAAAAAGGGTATTGGAACACCATCAAGAACACTACATTAAAGTGTTGCTACGCACTGCATACAGCCTTTAGTTGTGTGGGAATTAGGTTCAGACACAATAAGCCAGTGCCTTGCATAATGGCATCCACCCCTCCAAAAATGAAGTTAAATCCTCCGAAGATGGTGAATGGCTGCCTCAGTGGTGGAGCAATCAAAGAAACAGTTGCACATTCAGTCTGCTCACCCTATGGACTGCACTGGTCAATGTACAATTGCTTACATTCCTGGTGACTTCACACATGCAGTCTTCTCACCCGATGGAATGCACTGGTCAATGTACAGTTGCATGCATTCTGGGTGACCCCTAGAGTGTTCAGCTACAGTACTGGCCAGTGTTAATGATTTGAACACAAATGTAGTCAGAGTACATCCAAGTCACGAGTAATGATTTTCAAAGATGAACACAATACTGCTATGGAGCACTTATCACATAAACACTGTATTAATTATTTTTGGAAAGAAATCATTGGCTATGTTTGCATTAGGAAGGAAGAGTTTTCTCCCCTAGACCGAAGATCTGATGGTCTTCCTGAACTGTGACCTTAGAGAGCTGGCCAGTTTCCAAATTTCTGAAGTAACCTTTCGCTTTGTTTTGACGGATAGTTCTGCTATCTGACTGTTCCTACAAAACTGAGAAATGTTCGTCTGCACACAGGTGACAAGCACATATTCAGCATATCTTAGCTTCTCTTTGGTCCGGCTGCAGACACATGGATAAAATAAATATTCTGGCTTGAAATCTACCCCCCTAGAATCCCACAGCATGAAAAGAAAAGAAGAGAAGTCCTATCAGGTGCAGTTTTTTATCGTGGGAAACAAAAACGTAGGACTTTTTAATGGCTAAATTCTGCCATTATGATGTGAGGCTGTTTTAACTGTTGCCTCCCTACCTGCACCTAACAGGACCTTTTTTTTTTTCTCTCTCTTTTTTTTTTTTTTAATGCTGTGGGGTTCTACTTACGTGATGCACTGGGCGAGGCTAACAGTGAATGCTGACTTTCACTCTGGCACTGTGTCCTGTACAGATGTGCCTCAGTCACAGCGGCTGGAAGCGCTGCAGACTGCGGTGATCCTGCTGCCGGAGGAAAACAGGGAGGTGCTGCACTGCTTGCTCCTCTTCCTCGGGGACATTGCACAGCATGCTGACAAACACCAGGTGTGTGTGTGTGTGTGCGTGTGTGTGTGTGTGTGTGTGTGTGTGTGTGTGTGTGTGTGTGTGTGTGTGTGTGTTTGTATGTGTGTGTGTGTGTGTGTGTGTGTGTGTGTGTGTGTGTGTGTGTGTGTGTGTGTGTGTGTGTGTTGGAGGCAGTAATTCCATTAAGGAAACATTTTCTATCTCTTTTTTTATTTTTTTATGCATGTTTCTATTGCCATCGTTTTGCTTTCCCCCTGCAGATGAATGCCAGCAACTTGGCAGTGTGTTTTGCCCCCTCCCTCTTCAACTTCCTTGGAAGCCATGGTACCAACAGTCCGCGGCGGCAGCGCAAGACGCCTGGTGTGCCAGAACAGAGGGAGCTACTGGAGCAGAAGGCTGTGCACGAGTGTTTCACCTACATGATCACCGACTGCAAGAAGCTATTTATGGTGGGTGGCAGAAGCACTTTGTTTTTCTCATTTTATATATAGATATATATATGTGTGTGTGTGTTTTAGGCTGAAGTGTAGAAAAAAGCAAGCAAGTAATTAATTCGTGAGGCAGTATATTTAGATCTGGAAAACCTCAAACATTTACACAAATGTAACTGTTTATTATCAATATTTTCAGACACTGTGTGTGTGTGTTTGCCGTACTTTGTATGATTTTGTTGTTGTTAATTTTAATATGTTCTCTGTGCTTGTATACCATTGATTTGTATAATTATGGGTATTTGAGCATTGTATGTTTTTCTTTAAAGTCGTAAAGTGCTTTGAGCTCCCTATTATTATTATTGATCAGAAGTTTTTATGTGTCAACCTTGCGGCTACTAGTACCCGGTAAGTAACTCAAATGAGTTAATAATAATAATGGAAATTTGTCAAGCGCCTGCCCTGCAGCTCAAAGTGCTGAGTTAGTGGTCAGTTACTTTTTCTTTCCTCCCAGTCCCATGAGAACAACCGCAACGGTGTAAAAAGCAATAGCTGAGTGGTTGGGTTTCTGCTGGCAGGTTCCTCCATCAATGTACAGCCGCCTACACCTGTCCACCTTGAGCAACATGGAGCCAGTTCACCTGGACGAGTTCTACGCGAAGAGCAAACAGCCAGGGCCAGACTTCAAGGCATTTGGAGAGGAACACATTCAGATGTTGCTGAAGGTGTGTGCCATCCCAGATAGGGTTTGCACGGTCTTTGAAGGTCTTTGAAAGTCTGGGGAAAAACGGGATACGCTTTTCAAGACCTTGAAAGGCTGTGAAAACTGAGTGGGGTCTGTGAAAGTTTGTGAATTTTGTTGTCTTCAGAGCGCTAGGGAAAAACTCAGCTCATCAGTCAGAAACTGCATTTCCCAAGACTGAACAGTCGTTAAAAATTGGTTTATTTTAATTTGCTGTGCGAAATCACAAAGAACGCACTTGCTGTCCGTTTTGACTGATAGAGTGTGTTGGCCATCGGCTGTAGTAAGGGTAGCGCCCCTTTACCAGATGTGTGGAAGAGTTGTGTACCTGCATGTTGCTTTCCTGCGCCATATTGCGAGGGTTTGTGAAAAGTTTGTGAATTTTGAAAGTTTTTTTCCTGGATGAACCCTGCCAGAAATCATGCCAGATCTGATTCGCATCTGATCCGGATCGGCTCAGAAGCGTCGGCCCAAGGATTCTTGCACACTGGCTTGCTTCCAGACATATCCATTTGCCCAAAACCTGACACGGACAGAACCAAATTGGATCTGGGCTGGTTTTGCACAATATGATCTGGGCCGTCTATGGAAGAATGCATCCGAGACTGAAAGTTGGAAACCGGTAGTGGGCCAGTTGGGTTCTGCCAGAAATGGACCTGATGATTCTTGCACACACCGGCTTGCTTCCAGACCAGATGAGTTTGGCCAAAACCTGACTAGGTAATCCAGATCAGATCCAGGCTGGTTTTGTTACTATATCATCTGGGCCTTCTTTGGAAGAAAGGAACCAAATAAGATGCGGGAAGTCGGATCTGACGTATACAATCCAGCCTGATTCTGGCTGCATGCTGGCCGTAATGGCCATAACTGGCCATAACCGAAACGCTTTCAGATCAGATGCAACATGT
The DNA here is from genome assembly GCA_963584105.1 of Alviniconcha strummeri. Lineage (NCBI taxonomy): Eukaryota > Metazoa > Mollusca > Gastropoda > Provannidae > Alviniconcha > Alviniconcha strummeri. The sequence continues at coordinate 49,487 of CAUZXP010000509.1, read as the reverse complement.
TTACTGGAACACTCTGCGATCTTCGCACTATTGTGTAGCTGTTCAGCATTTAGAGACCTTGACCTTGGACCCTTGTCACTATATTTAACCTGCTTCCTGACAGCAGAGGCTGCTTAGATCAAAACCTGTGTGAGTTGATTTTATTATTTTTAGCAGCACTAATTAACTCCCTTGAGTGTTGATTCAGCACGAGTTGCTGTCTTTGAACTGAAGTAATAACTGCTTTGCTGACACCATTCCTATGCAATGTCAATGGACATTTCTTTACTGGTGATGATGGTGAGGAGATTACGCTGCGGCAGTGACAGAAAGGAGGCCCAGTGCTGACGTTGTTTGTTGCCTGTGGTTTCAGGAGGTCCACGACAAGGCTCGGGGCTGGGTGCCAGCCACAGTGGGGGTGCCAGGCATTGAGGCATTGCATCGCAAACCGCAGGATGGTCATCCGCTGCGACAGTGGAAATGCAGTGTGGAGATTGAAGCGCCCCCTGTGGAAGTGCTCAACCGCATCCTTCACGAAAGGTACGGAAGGTGACACCGTCAGCGTGTGTTGTTGCATCTCATTTTTCATCGTTTACCTGTCAAGTCTGTTGCTTCAACACTGCTTGAATGGGCCTGTCTATAGATACCTCTGTTGCTTCGAAAAGAGGTTTACCCCAAAGATGTGCATATGTTTTGTGTTGTCCTATTAAAATCGGCATTCTTTTTAAACTTCTGTGTGTTTGGATCTTGTTTCATCAGGGTGGAGTGGATTATTCCCTGGGTTAAAGACCATTTTTATTGAAACTTATATAAAAAAAATTTTTTTTAAAGCCCATTATATGAGATATGGCAACAAAAACGAGGAATAGTAAGAAAGCAAAAACAAAAATCTTTCACACTGAGAAACAGGCCAACAAAAGTGCCATAGACAACTGGAATCATACATAGTTAAAGAAATACAGTTACACATAAAAATAAAAAGCCCTAATGAGCGAGACATTGTGTCTCCATGTAAGTGATTCCCTGGCTGATGGCTGACCTGTGTTTTAAGAACACTTTTGTCTGTATCCCACAGTGGTGACCTGTCTTCTGTTATCATTTGCGGGTTCCTGTTCAAAAATACCTGTGTGATACCACACTCATCTTCTGCTGTCATGTGCCTGTCATGTGCATAAATACCTGTGTGGTAGCACACTCATCTTCTGCTGTCATGTGCCTGTCATGTTCATAAATACCTGTATGGTAGCACACTCATCTTCTGCTGTCATGTGCCTGTCATGTTCATAAATACCTGTGTGGTAGCACACTCATCTTCTGCTGTCATGTGCCTGTCATGTTCATAAATACCTGTGTGGTAGCACACTCATCTTCTGCTGTCATGTGCCTGTCATGTTCATAAATACCTGTGTGGTAGCACACTCATCTTCTGCTGTCATGTGCCTGTCATGTTCATAAATACCTGTGTGGTAGCACACTCATCTTCTGCTGTCATGTGCCTGTCATGTTCATGAAGACCTGTGTGTTTGTCACAGACATAAATGGGATGACGACATGCTGAGCTGGGACGTAGTGGAAAGGCTGGACCGAAATTCAGACGTGTTTCACTATGTGCTCAACACCATGGCACCGCATCCACCTCGTCACTTCATGGTCATCAGGTAGGTGCTGGACACGGACCATCATCTCTTGGTGACCTTTATGCCCCACCACTCTTACTTACCACTTCAACTCTCAGGCTTGGTTATTGTATACAACAGCCAAGCGCTTGTAAACATGGTGCTTAACGTCAACAGAAACCATAAGGGACGGGGAGAAGGGGGGGGGGAAGGAGGGGGGGAAGAGGGAGATTATATACCTATTGCTACACTGTCATCGCCAGAATGACTTCTGCATTAAGATGGGCAGCGATGAGATCCATTTTAATGGTTCATTGAGAGGGACAAAGTCACAAGACAGTGTCCAGAGATCACAAATTTGAAGAGAAAGGAGAGCCAGAGCAGATTCGAACCAAGGTCCCTCTGCTTACCAGCCTGACGCCTTACTGCTAGGCCCAACCGGCTCACGCCAAGCACTTGATACGTGGCCGGGTGCTTGTAGGCAGCTTTTAAGGGGATACAACTCCTCTGGTTTATCTTTTCTCTCTATCGAGTTACAGTTGTTTCCCTTGCTTCTTGTTACTCCAGGCAAACGTTTCTCTGAAGTTCTCATGTCTCATTTTGGTTTGTTTATCGTCTTTTTAAGGCAGAAATAATCATTAAACCTGAGCCATCAGTAAAAAGTCAAAAAAGGCACACACTATAGTGAGGATGACCTGAAATATCCGTTCAACGTCAGCAATTTGATGGCGGTCATTGTTGGTCCTTCCCTGAGACTAACGAAACGTTTGCTTTTTGACCAGATACTGGCGGCCAGATTTAGTGAAAGGAGCGTGCGCATTGGTGTCCAAGTCAGTGGAGCATTCGGGTGCCCTGGCAGCGTCAGCAGAGTACGACCAGGGTGTGCGTGCAGTGGAGCTCGGCAGCTTCTACCTGATGGAGCCCTGCGGGTCGGGTCGATCACGCCTCACCTACATTTCGCGCACTGATCTCAGGTAAGGCTGACCGAGGTTTAATGCGACCTTCCCAATGCTGGCAGAATTTGAGGGGTGTTACGCAGCTTCACTCACCGTGATATAACCATGATGGCAACTTAACTGCATTGCAAATGGAATCAAATTTATTGTGTTAATGCAAATTAAGATCAAATGACAGCTTTGATTTCCCGCTGGGATGAATAAAGTATATTGTTATTGTTGCTGTTGATATTGTTGTTAGGGTTTGATGAATGTTTTCTTTTTCTTTTCAGATAGTGATTCATGTGTGTGTGTGTGTGTGTGTGCTTGTGTGTATTTACAGTACTCAGTGTCCACTGTTTAATGATAACTGGTGCAAATATTACCATTTACCAGAGACGACCACTGATACAATAATGACTGCTAACGTAAAGATTACCATTGATACACCAACATCAGTGCTGGTAAAGTGAGGACCACTGATGAAATGAGCACTAGTGATAGAACACTGACACTGATGCAATGATTACCAATGATGAAATGAGTACTTCTTATACAAAAGCGACGCTGATCCAGTTGTTGCCCCGGATGAAATGCATACTACTGATACAACAGTGGCACTGATGCAATGATTACCAGTGATGAAATGAGCACAACTATTACAGCAATAACACTGATGCAAGGACTACAACTTGTACACTGATTTGTTCTGCAGGGGGCGATGTCCAGAGTGGTACAACAGAGTTTTTGGACACATGTGTGCCAACTTCCTGGATCGGCTGCGGGATTCTTTTCGCCAGGAGGCAGACGGCCCCGAAACCAAGGTGTGATGTCGTGAAAACCAGAGTGACAGGGAGCGGAAGTGTGAGACCTGTGTGGTCACTGGGACAGCCTCTGTAGGAGGGATGGCTTTCTCACTTTGCGGCGCTGAGAGATTTGACAAGCAGCGTGTTTGAAAAGGGTTGTGCCGTCTAGAGAAAAGACAACAAACATTCAGTGCCGCATCGCCTTCTGTGAGTTTTCTGCCTCTGCCGGGAGACGCACTTTTCACTGGTGTCGCTTCGATCCAACGACGCTTGCCTCAGTTTGCCAACACCTTAAATTTACAGACGGGCCACAGTCAGCAGCTGCAGTGTGATTTATGCTTGGACGCCTAGGTTTCATTGCCGTGGTGATGAGCCTGCAGACTCTGGATTTTATTTCGAGATGGCTGGTTTCCAGTGTAGACTCTGGTTTTACCAGGAGATAACCAGGTTCCAGTGCTGACCTGGGTGGGTCGTTTTTGTTTTTGTTTTTTTACCCCAAGACAACTGGTTTCCAGTGCAGACTGGTTTTTACCTCAAGACGGTGACTGGTTTCCAGAGGTGAAACGCCACTTCCACTGCTGTCAGGAAGGAAAGGTGGAGACTGCAAGGAATTCATAGAAAAAAAAGTTTCGGTGAAACACTTGTGCAGCATGGTGAAACTGGTGAAACACTTGCACAGCATGGTGAAACTGGTGAAACACTTGCACAAAGTGAAGAACATCATCAAGGATTAGTGGTGAAACTGTGTGGAGGTCATAAAATTAATGATGTGTGGACATTTTCGCTGCAAGAGCTGTCAACAGACAGAAAAAAACAAGTGAATTTGTTTTCTTCTCACGGCCACTGCTAGGCTTCTGATCATGATATTCATGACTGCTGTACATTTCAATATTCTTTCAAGAAATCTTGCCTTTGGCTACCAAGACAGAATGATGTGAATTTTTTTTCAGTTTGATGGAGAATTCTGGTGCACATAATGGGCATCTGGTCATTTTAACACAAGTCACTGAAGTGCAGTTTGTGTTGCTTGCTAATAAAACTGTATGCATATGAAGATGCATATGAAAGAAACGGTAAATGTATAGTCATGTATGTCTTTTCACAAGCACAATTAACCTGATATAAGCAAGTGATTTGAGGAAAAACTATTTGGCACTGTATGTTCGGTATACTCCCATGCTTTTTTTGAGACCTGGTACGATAACCTAATAAACAAATGTGTATTTTAACCATTTAAGCAAAAAGTGTTATTCACAAATGTTCAAACGCAGAGCAAGTGGGTTGCTGAATGAATCCACGCCCAGTCCCACTGGGGCTCAAGTTTAGCACTGTCCATGATTACTGATGGTTTCATGCACACAGAAACATTACAAAGGTTTAACATGGTGCCTCTTCACCTCCACCTTATTGGGAAGCATAAAGTGTCTTTGGCCAACTCGTATGCATGACCATTGTACAGCACAAAATTGAGGTCAATTTTCATTTGTGTGTGTATCATCTGAAGAAAGTAGTTAAAGCAAAATAGTGAATACTGCAACAGTTAAAGGTAAAATAGTGAATACTGCAACAGTTAAAGGTAAAATAGTGAATACTGCAACAGTTAAAGGTAAAATAGTGAATACTGCAACAGTTAAAGGTAAAATAGTGAATACTGCAACAGTTAAAGGTAAAATAGTGAATACTGCAACAGTTAAAGGTAAAATAGTGAATACTGCAACAGTTAAAGGTAAAATAGTGAATACTGCAACAGTTAAAGGTAAAATAGTGAATACTGCAACAGTGACATGATATGCCCACAGTGCTTTCTTCAGAAAAAGATTGAATTTTTGTTTATTGAAGGGATAAGGGGGGGGGGGGGAGTCAGTAGTTTGTCAGTAGATGAATTAATGCAATTAATAAATTAAAACTAGTTTGTTTTTTTTAAAGGAGATAGAAGAGATACTCCTCCATGTGTGTATGTGCTGACTGACTTGGTCAACTTTTGACCCAGTACATAGACTGTAGCGAGATGTTCATGCGTGCAGCTGTTGACTGCATTGTCATGTACCCTCCCCTTGACATTCAAGCAGCTGCATTCCATCTTCAGGGTACTCGTTCATAGTCTGTGTGCTTGGGCAGTGGGCGCCAGAGAGGACCCTCATCAGAATTATTTTTAGCGACCTGGGGCAACAGAAAACAGGGAGGGTGCTCATTTTCAGCTTAGTGATAATGGAAGTTATATTTTCTAAATCTAGGGTAATGGGAGCTGGATAGAATACTCATCAGAATTAATTTTAGCAACTTGGGGCGACAGAAGTCAGGGAGGGTGCTCATTTTCAGCTTAGTCAGCAAGGGTGCTGGAAGCCAGAGGGTACAGTTCTGTGACCTGGAGTAATGGTGGTCACAGAGGGTGCTTGTTCACTGTTCAGTGATCTGAGGCAGTGGAAGCCAGGAAGGGTACTGGTTCACAGTGTAGTGAATTGATGTTACGGAAGCCAGGAAGTGTACT